>JAGVSP010002576.1:0-28583 GCA_022494985.1 Micrasema minimum
TGAATAACTTTAGGAACATCTACCCGATTTTACAATTCGGCAACATTACTCATCTGTCAAATAGTCGTTATTCGATATTTTGAATTTCGATCTAGGATTTCAGTTCATATTATTTATTAGATTTTATTCTTATTCGCCATCATAAAAGTTTATCAAAGTTTATTTGTAAGATTACCTGTACCTACTATTGAATATTATACGTATTTTACTGTCGTAATCGCCGCGGGTAATGCGCGCACCGAAACTGTGTGAAAAAATGTGTGGAATTAGCGCACAGTTTTTCATCCAGTTTTAGCTTTATACGGGACAGTTTTCAGACTGCACAGGAAACTGTATGGTAAACTGTCCCGTATAAAGTGGGCTTTAGCATCATTTGTATAATTCTGTTTATATTTCCTTTGATCTCTGAATCACGTGCTCGTCTTTCGTAACCCACCAATTATGTGGTATGTAGGTACTAGAAAACTCAACTGCAATGTCAATTTCGTTTAATTAATTATGCGTCTACTCGCTGATAAGTATCTACTCGTTGTCCATTGTAATCTGATGGCCTAGCACGGGCTTTAAACTTCTTTATACGTTTTTATTTAGTATGTGTACTTAATTGTATGGGGGATCGGGCAGGGATCACCTATGTTTTAGTAAAATACATCGCATTTATGACGCGTATTTTACCACATAAATAAAATTAATATCTTCTAAAAAGTACCGGTATTTCAAACCCTAAAGAAACTCAAAAATACCGAAATATTGTTAATAAATAAGTATGTTAAATAGAAGTGAATTTTATTTGTATACCTACGATGGATTTGTAAAAATATATATTTATATTTATTCCTTAATAAAAATATACATAAAATTACGTTTGTTAATTTTTTCTATGAGTAATACTTATGTCTATAATAATTTACGTATTAAAATGTACATAGATGTATTTATTCTAAAATATTCAAACAATGCGTATATTATAAATAAATACTAATCGATTGAAAATAATACCTACATATACATGGTGTAACAAAACTCGTAGTACAACCTGAAAACTAGTGAATCTACATCACTTTTGGAGTCGAATGTGTAATATGACTTTTGAATCTGAGCTTGAAAAAAAATTTTTTTCTTCTCATAAAAACTTTTATTAGTACCGCAGATTAAGTAAAATTACACAAATTCATATTAGAATGCAGCTTTTGATTTTGTTTTTTTTATACATACCCACTATTAATTTGACTAATTAAATAATGATTGATAACAATTTGCAAAAAAATATGAATTACCCTCTACGGTAATCGAACCCGCGACCTCATTCTCGGTAGCCAAATGCGCTAACACTATGCTACGAGGCGGACAATCAATTTCGTATTCATAGAATATTTTTACCTATATTTATATGCGGTAGTTACAACGGCAACGTTTTACTGCGGAATAATACTTGTATAGTGTATTGCTATTACATCACAGACCAATCTACTCACTACACTTTTACTTATAACTTGACCCCGAACTACAAAGTAATTCAGTTGTAGTAAGTTTACTTATCTTAGACCACATTGTATTTAAATAAAATTATCTGCTATTTATCCTGCTATTATTACATTCCACAAGCTCAAACGAAGTGTAGTGTAAATTGTACATAGCCGTGTAGTGAAGTGTAGTTAAGGTTTATTGTGAGGATTGAAATCGCTAAAAAAACATATATTACTACATTAACACTTGCACACAAATCTGGATTTTTTTTTATTCGTTTTTTATATCTCTACAGAGATGAAGTAGCCTTTTTCCAAACTCGGAAATATGAATACTAAGCGATTACAGGGCTTATGACCTGTCATTGCCTTGGTTAAGTAGCCACTTGACGTACGAGTATTATTCCCATAATCCCGAGTTCAGAAATAAAGCTACTTCATCTCTGAACAGATGTAAAAAAAATTTAATATTATTAAAATTGCTATTGTTTCGATTGTGTTAATTACGTGAATGTTATGTTATTAAATCAGTGCTAATTTATTATATCAGTGAGATTTTGCAATGTGGGTAGGATAATACATACTTATTAAAATATTTGAGAAGTAAACAGTGCGTTTTTATTTCAAAATACCGGCTAATTGTGTCAATATTATATGGTGTAAGTATTTTTCAATGCTCTTAACGTCTTTTCGAGGTTTTTTGTTTGTTTGTTTTATGTGAAATACGTTTTTTAAAGAATTTGTTGAATAAATAGCCCAGCCAATATTTGTGTTGTTTGAAGGCATTAAAAAAAACAAAACTGTTGACTAAAAAATGTTTATACCTAAATATAAAAAATAGTTTTTTGACAATTCTTAAAGTTTATCGGTTAAAATGTGTTCTTTTTCAAACCGTACCAATAAATACTCGTTCTAGAATGCCTAATTCAACAATGATATTAATGTTACACCATTAATATCATTGTAATTCAAAGAGAACTGTCAAAAATGTATTAAATTTACCATTTGTATTAAATTTTGCAGTGCAAGACAACTATATATGAATCTTGCACTATCTAATACGTTTTAAATCATTCTGTTCCCTCTAACAAGTATTGAGACAATTGTCTAAATCTTGACATGACAAGGAACGGAAGAAAATAACTTATCAGTGTAAAATAAACATTATTAGTTCAAAATAAACATTTAATGACGCCATGTGAGTACCTATTTGATTTAGTCTAGTCTCTAGTCTAAAAATATGTCTATAAAACTATAAAACTCCTATACTTGGCCCCTCCGTCACGGTGCAATACATCCAACTACATTGCATTCAATTTACTTAACCATATTGTAAGTATAAAATGATCCAATATTAACTAAAGAATAAACAACGTTTTCTACGCATTAAATTATTACAAATTTGAGATCTCCGCTAGTGTAACGCTCTGTTACATCATCGCAACTTTTTAGTATAAATATTGCTTGGTCTATGGTTAAAAGTAAGTCAATGCGTCAAAAATATATTAATCACAATAATCCATTAAAGGGGGAGTGACCTGATTACTTACATATTATTTATTCCCATTAATTTAAAAATAAACTTCCTGCTTGAAACAAGCGCGAAGCGACAAGATTGGATATGCTCTAAAAAAATAAGTGGACTTGTACCTATCTACGCGTATTTACATCGAATTCGTATACATTTTACAGTATTTAAATGATTCTAGATTAAACTAGTGATGTTGTGTGTTACTGGTGTTAAAATAATTTATGTAGGTAAGTTTCGTAGTGGATATTATTTTGTCGTGTAGTTAAGTGCTTCAAAACTTCAGTCGCTCAATTCTATTCGCAGCTTTCCAAGTTTATCATGTTTTGTGGTAGGTAGGTAATCGACTTTTCTCTACAAAGTTGTAAATGTTTGAATGGAATTTTGCTTGCAATATTTTAATGTTTTATTTGATTAAGAAAACAACAGCTATACATATTATAAGCCCCTTTTTTTCTATATGTTGACAGATAAATGAAAATTAATGAACAGTGTACATAAAATAAACGGGAATTAATCTACAAAAGAAGATAGTACAATATTGAGAAAGTATATGATTTTACAATAATAATGCATCATGCATGCCAATATTTTACAGCTAATACAATAAATAAAAAAATAATTTATAATGAGGGTCCTAGCTTGGGACCGATATACTTTAAGGCTAGAGTGGAATAAATCAATATTAACTAAATGTGTATTATAGTAATTTAATATTCTCGGAATAGTTGCATTTCTAGCATTGCTTGTATTTGGAATGTTAATATGAAAAACTTGATAAGATCTAGTTGCTCGTCATATGTTTGAATATCATTTGAATATACTACGGTAGATATGATAGATATTTTTAGGAATAGAATAAATAGAAGACGAAGCGTATATTACTAGAAAATTTGTATGAAAACGCCTCTCCTGGTGAATTCTTGTTCGAAGAATGCGAAGTATACAGTACCTATCAGTCTACATAAATAAATAGATACACAAGTCAAGTCCACGTCCCGCAGCTCTGTCGCAAACTGCCGACGAATCGTCAGCAATGAAAGCCCCACCCTTTCCCCAGAATGTTTTAAAGACTATTGAGTATTTTTTCAGTCCAGCCAACTCTACCGATTTTCTCAACAAGCTAAACCGCGATTTTAAGATTGTTAGTGTGATTAAAACACGGATGAATTTACGTTATGTACGCGAACAAATGCTTTCATTGCCCCTACCACTGTCTCGGCTTATGTATTATAATTGCCATCACGCAAACCAACCAGAGTCGGCCCAAATTAACAGTAGTAGGGTATGTTAGTTTCTACCCCGATCATTACTTATTACTACCCACCCGTGTGGAGGCCGGCATACTGCCTCGCCAGGCCCCCCATCCCAGACATCCACCAGTGCATCCGCGGTCAGGGTCTCAATGGAGGGGGGATTAGGGAAAAGAGGGGAAGGGACGAATCGTCAACAGTGGACGACCCGGACGCCGAGAACCTGATGCCTTGTAAAATAGGCAAGCGGGGAGGCATACGTAGTATATGGCCTATAATAGCCATCCGATGCACGGGAGCTGGCGGTCGATCGCTTGGCCTGGAGGCAGTTTGTGGAATACATATGCTCCACATAGGGAGCGGATATGGTATGACGATGATGATGATGATGTTATGCACAAAATCAAACTGTTAAAATAATCTAAATACAATACATAATGCAGAATTAGTTGCAGATAAGCGAAAGTAGTAGTAAATAAACATGAATGTATACCTACCGATCAATGACTGGCACTGATGCGTAAGACTGCCTTCATGTAATAAAAAGTGATCAAGACACACTGCACTTGGTATACCAATGCAGTGCCCTATGCACCATTGGGTGTAGATAAGAGATAGAGACTAGTAGTAGTTTAAAATCAATATAAAAACATTACAATGATATGTAAATGTCTAAATAATAATACATTTATTTAATTTTCAGTCTACAATGACAAAATTAATATTTTATGACTGACATAGGGTCACCGTGTTATCATGATTGTCATTATTTAGATACAATAATATTTGTAAAACATTAAAATATTAATAATATAAATTGTTGGAAATAAAAGGTCTGGTCAAAGAAGAATCCGAGTGCTAGAAATTCCACATTGTAAATCACGACTTGCTCAGAGACATGCACATTTGATTGCCCCCAGTTTAATTTATTCTTTTTTAACTGGCAATAAAATGGCACTGTCAAATTCTTGTATTCTTTTTTTTAAACTATCTTGTTTACAGTATCTGTTATTTTTTCCATTTTTACATGACTTTATTTTTCTCTTTTGCCACGTGCACGCTGTTTGACTTCACGGTATACCCACAAACAGGCTATGCCTTGGTGGGATTTTTGTTTATTTTTTTGATGTTTATGTATTTTTATTGTTTTTCATGTAACAATAAATTTTTCTTTTTGAAAATAAAAAAAAAAATTTTTTTTTTTTTTTTTTAAAGTTAGCTATCGAATAGTTACAAGAATTAATTAGAAAGGGCGATTCCATACAAATTTTCTAAAAATATACGCTTCCTAGGGTTAATTTCGTAACACCTCTTATTATCAAATTCCACCGTCTAAAGACTCTAGCACTTAGGCCAATACACGAAACGTGTGACGTGTATTATTGATGCAAATTTTTGCATCCACCTCGTACCGACCCGTATCTACATGTCGATTCATTGGTGATTGTTGCCTTGCCGCGCGATTCTAGATCTTTATCACGGATTCTATGAAAGTTATATTATATTGATACACGACACTTTTTGTAAATACTAGACGGTGGATAATCAAACATGTTGCGAGCAAAATCCCATTCAAACATTTAATTTTTCGTAGAGAAGTGTCGATTACCACAAAACGTGATAAACGTGAAGATAAGCATGATAACCAAAAAGAATAGAGCAAATGGTAGTTTTTTGTGGCCTTACGTTTTTTTTATTATGAAGGTAATAATTTAGTAGTTATTACCAAAATATATAATTATTTAGATAAACGAAGTAATACCAACCTGCATACTTAAATATGTTTTTTCAAGATAAAATACCTACCTATCATTTAATTATGAAGGTAATAATTTAGTAGTTATTACAAAAATATATGATTATTTAGATAAACAAAGGAATACCAACCTGCATACATATGTTTTTTCAAGATAAAATACCTATCTATCATTAATAATGATATAAAAAAATATACAATAATGTTATCAAAATCTTATCTGTAGAAATATTATTATTCATAAATCCACCATTTTATATAAGATAACCCACCACTCATACTAATTTGGCAGGGAACTTTCTAGTACTACTACTTCCCCTATCCGCACCCAATGGTGCATAGGACTCTGCATTGGTACACCAATTGCAGTATATCTTGATCATTTTATTGCATGAAGGTAGGATGATCAGTCTTACGCTTCAGTACCAGTCCAAGGTTTATAATATTAATGCGCACTTTATACGGGACCAAAAACTGTACAGTTTCTTGTTCAGAATACTGTAGTCTGTCAAAAGACACGCTGACACGCACAAAAAAATATGTATATTTATTTATATTATTGTTAGCCAGTGTTAGTTTTTCCTTTATACGGGACAGATTGCAAACTGCACAAGAAACCATATAGTTTTTTGTCCCGTATAATTTTTTCATATTTTTTTTATTATTATATTTATTTAGTTCTTTATAATTTTTACATGGACTAATATTATTATATTACGCTTCATTATATATTTTTGAAGTGAAAACTTCTTTAGAATCGTTGGGAGTGATTTGAAACTCTATGAAACGAAAAAGCGACACTAAAATAACCCTAAATAACTTTACATTTTGTTCATTTCTTATTTCGTCAGGAATCTCCTCATACATTTTAATGCATTAAATGTGCGCTTAAGCTATTTTTATCGATAGCTTTATCGATAGGATTAGACGATTGAACCTTGTATATTCTTTGGGCGAAAGACAAACTATTGAGGTTTCGAGTTTTATTATTTCATTAAAGTGCGTTTATTTTAATTTCGCGGATGTGTTGATTTTTTATCTTGAACGGCAGGGTTTTTCTAAACATAAGCTTAAAAATATAATAATTTGTTTTATCACTCATTAACTTTAAAGTGCCGGGCAAAGATACTCGCCGTACCCAACAGTACTGTGCCAATAATTCTACTACAGCATACAGAAAGTAGTCCCAAGTAACAATTTTAGTACTAAAAGGTAATAATTATTGATTTTTCGTCTTTTTATTTTTGTTACATGGCGTATAATTAATTTTGCAATAGTTTTGATTATTCCTATACATATATGGTTCGATCATTGTTTTCATGTTATATTTTTATTTATTTATTTTATTGTTTTATTTTATTGTTTTTACGCCCATCGATCATTGTTTTCATGTAATATTTTTATTTATTTATTTTATTGTTTTATTTTATTGTTTTTACGCCCATAAGGCTTTTACAAAGACATTTTTAAATGATTACACAGTAGGTAGCTATTCATTACCGCCAGAGATGGCATCCAGACACTGTTCCCTAAAATGCACTAGATTTGTGTTGAAAACATCAATATTGTTAGTATACTTGTTAGCCAGTGCGTGCATTCTTCGTATCGGTGAGTTAGCACTGTAATTGGTCGATGATTGGCTACAGTAAAATAGTGCATTACTACGGGTAACTCGACCAGGCACTCGGATACTAATTAAATTTGTTAGTTGACCACAATCAAACATAGATTTTAATACTTTGAACAGAAAGAGCAAAAATCATTTCATATTCTTCTATTCTCTAATGTTTGTATATTCAAAAAGATATTTAAAAAGTTATAATTTATGTTTACAAGGGGAATATTTAATTCAAAATTAATAAAGCGCAAAAATTTATGTTGGACTCTAATGTTCTTTACGTGAACCCTGTAATAAGGAGACCAAATGACCGAGTTATATTCAAGCTGACTTCTTACCAAAGCAATATGCAAAAATTCTCATAGATTCGAAATTTTTTATTGTCCTCAGTAAAATATAGTTACGTACTGTCATTGCCATATTTATTTATTTTGATATATACGGTACTATTGTACCTTTTACATAAATATGTATAAAAAACACATCAATTGCGACACATCAATTTAACAAGTTGTTATAAACTACTTACATAAAAAAAATGTTATAAGAATGTTATATAAAAAACAAAATTAAAATAAATGTTATAAAAATAAAATTTTATCTGTAAAACCAATTAATATTTATAATTCTATAATAATTTATATGCGTGTATTTTTTTAAAATTTATAAAATATGTAAAAGGCAATAAGTTCCGTCTATTTAAATAAAATTAAAAATAATTATGGATCAGCAAAACTATTTTTAATTTTGAGGATCACCTATCCATAAAATTAAATAATATTACGAGTGTTAGATAATAATTATGGCGTCAATTAATATTAATAAATCAAACGACCGCGTGATATTTTTCTTTTAAAAACTCAAATATCCAAAGCATTACGTTTTAATAATGTAAATATTATTAAAAACAGATGATAACCTACGCCTAAATTGCAATCTTACATTCATTTTAGTTAAAGATTTCTATCATTTTGCGTGATTTCGGCGCACTCCAAGCGTAAGTACGTCAATAGTAAAATGTTATAATATATTTTATATATTACGATAGACTAGACTGCGTTAAGGTTCTTAGTACGAATGCTCGGTGCTCGAATTTCGGTATTTTCCGCTACTCATACATTTGCAAACGGTGTACACGCACACACTCTTAGTTTCAGGGGTCGAAACAACACGACGCGTGACACACGAATAAACGACAATTGATAATATACATACTACCCACATATATGCGTCACAACTGCGATGTATATAATTTAATTGTTGGTAATCTAGGCCCTGGAAGACATATACCAAAAGAATCGAATGATTTATTTACACATTTTACTCCCATAAACACTTTTCCAACCGTATTGCAGTAAAATATTCAAATCTAAATTTTAAATTCTACACAACAAATGCATCTCATTCACATTCTGCTGTCAGGTGTCTCACTAGGTTTTGATTTCAATAACATCAAAAAATAAATAACTAAATCCAACGGTAACGGAAAACGCAACAGGACCATATTGATGAATTCCCAACTTTAATTAGTCTTTCAACATTTTGGGTGTGTTCAAATACTTGTACACAAATCTGGGTTTATTCCATGACGGGAGTTGGTATATATTTCATTTTTATATCTCTACAAAGATAAAGTAGATTTTTTTACAAATTCGGGAATATGGATATTCAATCAATCAATAATAAAATAAACAACATTTTGACTGTGTCCAAATACTTGTAAACAAAAACTGGATTTCATCCATTACGGGCTAATAATTACAATTTGACATCTCAACAGAGACGATAAGTTTGGAAAGGAATATGGATATCTAGGCGTTTACAGGGCTTTTATGACCTCATTACCTCATTATTAACGCATCATCACTCGCCATTATTAAGGCTGTATCATCTGCAAACAAATACATTTCGCAATATTGGGTAAATTTTTTTTGACTATTGGTATAAATTAAATTCTCATTTGGTCCAAGAATTAACCCTTGGGCGACTCTGGTTTCTAGAGACTTCTCGTCGCTTAGGGTTTTGTTCATTTTTACGTTCATTTTTCTATTGTGTAGATAGTCAAGTAGAAGTATTTTTATATTTCCTCGTATTCCGTTTTTGTCCATACCTCGTTACCTAAAAATGATACTCATCATCATCATTTTATGAAAAAAATGTAATTCAACCATCTTGGATCTGAAAATAAACGCTAAATTCGAAATCAGAGCCCCCGAGAACCATTAAAACGATACCCAACATCATTTTATGAAAAAAAGTTGCGTCCGCCATCTTGGATCAAAAAATAAACGCTATATTCGAAATCAGAGCCCATAAAAACCATTAAAACGATACCCAACATCATTTTATGAAAAAAAGTTGCGTCCGCCATCTTGGATCCAAAAATAAACGCTATATTCGAAATCAGAGCCCATAAAACCATTAAAACGATACCCAACATCATTTTATGAAAAAAAGTTGCGTCCGCCATCTTGAATCCGAAAATAAACGCTAGATTCGAAATCAGGGCCCCGGAAAAACCCTTTAAACGATACGCGACATCATTTTTTGAAAAAAAGTGGCGTCCGCCATCTTGGATTTAAAAATAAACGCTAGATTCGTAATCAGGGCCCTTAAAAACCCTTTAAACGATACCCCACATCATTTTATGAAATAAAAAATCGGTGTGCGTCAGACCACACGGTGGAAGTTATACTTCTTTGGCCATTCTCATACACCCACTCACGCACACACAAACAGACAGGATATATTAATGAAATATAAGACATTTTTTAATATTATTTCAATATATTATATATTCAATATATTATACGTGACTTCATTATTATATTATACACCTATATTATCATTATCAGTTATTTCTTCTATCAATAAAAGTATCGATACTTGTATCAAAACAAGTATCAGATACAAGCATCAGTGACTGTGGCGCCATTTTCTCTTAAGCGCCATTTTCTCTTTAAAAATCAGCGTGACGCGGTTTCTCGACCAACATCCCACCCCAAAGTGTCTAACGGGCGCAAAGAAGTATAACTTCAAAAGTTGCGTCTGCCATCTTGGATCTGAAAATAAACGCTAGATTCGAAATCAGGGCCCCTGAAAACCCTTTAAAGGATATGCGACATCATTTTTTGAAAATAAGGTACGTCAGCCATCTTGGATCTGAAAATAAACACTAAATTCGAAATCAGAGCCCCCGAGAACCATTAATACGATACCCCACATCAATTTATGAAAGAAAGTGGCGTCTACCATCTTGGATTAAAAAATAATCGCTAGATTCGAAATCAGAGCCCCAAAATACCCTTTGAATGATACCCCACATCATTTTATGAAAAAAAGTTGCGTACGCCATCTTGGATCCGAAAATAAACACTATATTCGAAATCAGGGCCCCCCGAAAACCATTTAAACGATACGTAACATCATTTTATGAAAAAAGTTGCGTCCGCCATCTTTTATTTAAAAATAAACGCTAGATTCGAAATCAGGGTCCCTGAAAACCATTTAAAACGATACCCCACATCATTTTGAAAAAAAAGTTTCATCCGCCATCTTGGATCCAAAAATAAACGCTATATTCGAAATCAGAGCCCATAAAAACCCTTTAAACGATACGCGACATCATATTTTGAAAAAAAGTTGCGTCCGCCATCTTGGAATAAAAAAATAAACGCTAGATTCGAAATCAGGGCCCCTGAAAACCCTTTAAACGATACGCGACATCATATTTTGAAAAAAAAAGTTGCGTCCGCCATCTTGGAATAAAAAATAAACGCTAGATTCGAAATCAGGGCCCCTGAAAACCCTTTAGACGATATGCGACATCATTTTTTGAAAAAAAGTGGTGTCCGCCATCTTGGAATAAAAAATAAACGCTAGATTCTAAATCAGGCCCCCTGAAAACCCTTTAGACGATATGCGACATCATTTTTTTGAAAAAAAGTGATGTCCGCCATCTTGGAATAAAAAATAAACGCAAGATTCGTAATCAGGGCCCTTAAAAACCCTTTAAACGATACCCCACATTATTTAATGAAAAAAAGGTGCGCCCGCCATTTCGGAATTAAAAAAAATCCATATGCTCTACATGGGAAGAAATTATGTAATGGTGATGATAATTATTAAAAAAAAAACAAGAAAAATAATTTGGCATTCTACAAATAGAATATATATCATTCGGGAATTGTGCGAGTCCATATGCTCCCCATGTCCGCCTCGTAACATAGTGGTAGCGCATTTGGCTACCGTGCATGGGGTCGGGGTTCGATTCCCGTCAAGATGAAATATTTATTTACATGTTATTTTCATATTAATATTTCATGTGCGATACCTTGGACTGGTACTGAAGCGTAAGACTGATCATCCTACCTTCATGGCTCCCGATGACAAACGGCAAAATTGCGGTTTATCGGGACGGCATTATTTTTTGTTTTCTAATGTTATGTTTATTTTCTCAATAAAGAACACTTCTCCATGTAATCAAATGGTCAATATACACTGTACTTGCTGTACTGTTGGGTGCGGGATAAGGGAAAGTAGTAATAGCATATAAATATTTTTGTAGCTGGAAGAAGGAAAAAACTGACACAGAATAATATAAAAACATTAAATTTGTTGTTTTCTATCAAATAAAATGTAACATAAAAATACTTAATTTTATCACCAATGGTTGAAACCACTGGTGTTTATGTACGTATACGCATTTTGAATTTTAGGACCAACGGACGTGACCTTCCCGTCCGAAAGCCGAATGGCGAATGACTTTTGAATTTTGAATCGGCTACTGATTCGAACAAAATCTTACAATAGTAATTTGTATGAAAAAATCTTCAAAAAAAATAGCGTCTGTTTGACAACGTATTGCGGAAAAACTAAATTGTTTTTTGCCATTATTTTTGATTACAGGATGAATAATTATATTTTTAATAAACTGGTATTCTTTTAGAAATGAGGTGTCACTAATAAAGAAACGCCGGCCTAAACGCCACAACGCTATTCGAGAGTTTTTCATAAAATTCGCGAATTTTTTGTGACGTAATTATAGTACTTAAGAGAAAGATTTTTAATCACAGGAAACATCATTATGTTGAGTAGCAAAAAACATTTTTTTATCATAGAAATATAAGTAATTACACATTTAAAACCCAAAACGCCTAACCCTGTTTCGGATCGTTTCGGATCGTTTATCCTTAATAAATGTGTAGTGTTTATTTTTTTAAATCAAAATAGGTCAAACGTCAAGCAATTTGTTCACATCATTTAATGAATGTCTGAAAATATATTTTTAATCGTTTATTATGTCTTCCCGAGATTTTCTCTCCACAAAATCTAGTCCAAGACAAATTTTTATACACGGTTAGTGTAAATAATTCGTAAATACTTTATTATTATTATTATTATATATAATAGGCAGGCAGCTTTTGCTGGTGCGCCTATATCTCTTGTACTGCTTCTTTCTGCCTTCTGCATCTAAACGGTTCTTGAACTGGTTGACCGTAGCGGAGTGAACAACTAGGCTTGGCAACTTGTTCCAGTCTGAAACCACCCTACTAGGAAGGAAGTTTTTCTTAGGGTTGAGGCGGAATTGGGGACGATAGAGCTTCCAGTTGTGGCCCCGTAGATTGGTGTTGGGATTCAGTTTATACATCTCGTGCAAGGGACAGTCATAGTAATCGTTTAGTATCTTGTAAGTTTCAATTATTGTTTGATGTTTGATGAAAAATAGATTTCGTTTTATTTATTCAAAGTGTGTAGTAATTAAAACAGGTAGCATTATTATTATTGTTGTTGTACTGTATTAGCTTTTTCAAAAATTCTAAAAAAAAACAAACTAAGCCCATTCATTTGGTGAAGATTGTTTCGAAGAAGACATATAATTTTAGTACCTAAATTTGTATATTATTTTTATAGATACCTTAATATTGTAAAGTGATAAAATTAAACAAATAAAGGATACTAATAAGTTAGAAACAAAATTAAAAGCATATTGTCAAACAAAATTATCTTTCATAATTACAATTTTAAAATGTAATATTTTCATAAATTTCTTACGTAAAGAATTTACAACTAGATAATATTTATATATAAAGTAAGTGTAAGTCCCTCTCCAAGCACAAGAGCTCACCTCTTTTTTGGAGAGGCAAAGTGAAAAAAACAAATGTAGGTACTTATGTCCATATATTTGATATAAGAAAAAAAAAAAGTAATTTTAATCAGTCTTGCGCTTCATTACCAGTCCAAGGTATATTACACATGAAATATTAATATCAAAATCGCATGTACATAAATAAATATTTCATGTTGACCCCCTACGGGAATCGAACCCGAGACCTCGTGCACGGTAGCCAAATGCGCTACACGCTACGGGCGGACATGTAATAAAGTGATCAAGATACACTGCACTTGGTGTACCAATTCAGTGCCCTATGCACCATTGGGTCCGGATAAGGACAAGTAGTAGTAGTAGTAGTAGTAGTAGTAATTTTTATGCATTAAATACATTTTTTAAATGAATATCATTATTGACATCTCAACAGAGACAGAGAAGCTCTGGAAACGCATTATGGATTATCGAATAGCGAAACGACGAATGAAAATGCAATAAAATAACACAGATATGGTTGTCTGAGATAATGGGCGGAATGGAGAACGTTGTAATAAGTCAAGTGGCCACTCAAACCAGCCAATGACAGGTCATAAGCCCTGTCAACGTCTAAATAATCCATATTCGTTTCCAGAGCTTCTCTGTCTATGTTGAGGTGTCAATAATGATCGATACAAGCTCACTGAGTATAATCACGTAATTTGTCAATAAGTAGGTATTTGTGCACATTCAAAATATTGTAAAAATAATTAAATAACTAACTAACTAACCATCTCGCCATTACCCCGAAGAGGTAGGCAGAGAGGATAGAACGCCACACCACTCTGTCCTGGCACACTTCCCTCGCTTCCTCCACATTCCTACATCTTCAAATGTACGCACGTCGATTATTCCGACTTTTCACATGCCCACTTTCAAGTATTTTTTGTTGTACTTGATCATGCCATGTCGTTTTTGGCTTTCCTTGACTTCTACATCCGGGCACAGTCGCATCAAATATTATTTTAGCTGTTCTTTCATCATCCATTCGCTCTACATGACCGAACCGTCGCGCGTCGTAAGAGACCTTTCTTAATTTTGTCGGAAATGCTTATCTCAGCCTTGCATTCTGCTCTAATTTCGACATTAGAGCACCTATCATAATTGACCCTTTTTGAAAATAAAAATTAATTACTATGTATTTCCATTGTTGCAGATATCTACCTACTGGAGTCAAAATGGTGAAGATTTATAGAAATTAAAAACTACAAAATTCAAGATGGCGTGTATTGTAAAAAACTTAAAATTTGTGCCAGTGGCGGTCCTGTTTTTATTACAATTTTGTTTTTGTGTGGAGGAAAGTAACTCAGTTTATTATGGATTAACATCTATAGCATCCAAAAGGCAGGGACGGAGTTTGTGTCAAAAGGAATTAACTTCAATAAAAAAAGGAATCGAAGACCGTGACAGATGGGCTCTCAAATGTAAGTAAAAAAAATACGCATATCTAATTTTTGTGCAAATAAAGACTGAATTTATTGACTAAAAAAATATCCAATTAATTTATTTGAAACATAAAATGTTTCATTGGACTTGCTCTGAAGCGTAACACTGATCATCTACTACCACTCTCCCTGGATGTTCAATGGATCTTGATCATTTGTTACATGAAGGCGAGATTATCAGTCTTACGCGTTAGCACCAGTCCTAGGTATCACATATAAAATATTTTCATGTGAAAAAAGTCATTCAAGTAAATATTTCATATTGAGCCCCATCGGGAATCGAACCCGCGACCTCATGCATGGCAGTACAACACGCTACCGCTACACCACGAGGCGATCTTCGTCATGTCTTCATTTCGCACAAACGTCACAAACACCCAGGCTTGAGTAAAATCATCATCATCATCATCATCATACCATATCCGCTCCCTATGTGGAGCATATGGAATCCACAAACTGCCTCCAGCCCAAGCGATCGGCCGCCAGCTCCCGTGCATCCTCCCCGAGTCAAGTCCACGTCCCGCAGCTCTGACGCAAACTGCCGACGAATTGTCAACAGTAGGACGCCGAGAACCTGATGCCTTGTAAAATAGGCAAGCATGGTTAAGGGCTCTCGGGAGGCATACCTAGCCAGCTGAAACGCCTTCGCCGGATGACAGTAGATACCAAGGGTTGCTATGTCCGTTGCCTCACCTCTGTGTTCCTTACAAAGTCAAACCACCGCATACCTAAAATTCACTAAATTGAGTAAAATCACTTCTTATTTTTGTATTTTGAACCCGGAACCTTTGTATTGTGAGTCCAGCATTTTAACAATTACGCTACGGAGGCCGCCATACAATACAATAAAAATGATAGAATATAAACGATCAAGATACACTGCACATGATATAAATACCAATGCAGTTTCCTATTCACCATTACATGCGGATAAGGGAAAGTAATAATAGCTTAGTTTATTTGCGGGATAAGCCGGACCTTCGGGCGTTGCATTTAGCACTCACTAATATTTATTTTCCAGTGCTAGACGCTTCAGGGTCCCCCAGCACCGGCCTCTACTGGGGGAACACGTACTGGCTGGGGTCCAGGAGCCAGTGCCTGGCTGCGACCTCCACCAAGAGGGTCCCGGTGAGCCGGACCTTCGGGCCTTACACTGACGAGACTCCGGACAGCATACCCCCGTTCGAGGTCCATTATTACGCCGCCTACTTCACGCACAACTCTACCATGCAGTGTGTTCGTGCATTGGGATAATGAGGTGAGTAAAAAGTGTAAAAGTGTCACTTTTGAGGTGTTTTAGAATGGCCTTTAGCTCGATAGTCAAAACGCCCCCCATGAAATATGTGGATTTCTTCTAACTAGCAACGCAACGCCCGCACCCTGTTGCTATACATGAAACCATGAGAATACGCAAGCATGAAACCCTCCTTATGTCCCAAAAACCAGAAATCATAGTAATGAGTAGGTAATTAATAGGATAAGGGTCTTAGAAACAAGATGTAACCGGCTATTAAAAATATATACTTACATAAAGTATCTAATAAAAATAATTATGAAAACACGTGTCACAGTGAAAAACATTTTTCACTGTAGGTTTCCTAATCCCCCCTCCATTGAGACCCTGACCGCGGATGCACGGGTGGATGTTTGGGGTGGGGGGCCCGGCGAGGCAGTATGCCGGTCTCCACACGGGTGGTAGTAATTACCAATAAATAATGATCGGGGTAGAAACTAACATACCCTACCACTGTTAATTTGGGCAGACCCTGGTTGGTTTGGGTGATGGAAACAATGACAATTATAATACATAAGCCGAGACAGTGGTAGAGGTAATGAAAGCATTTGTTCGCGTACATAACGTAAATTCATCCGTATTTTTATCATACTAACAATTTTAAAATCGCGGCTTAGCTTGTTGAAAAAAATCGGTAGAGTTGGCTGGACTGAAAAAAGACTCAATAGTTTTTAAATCAGTCTAAGGAAAGGGTGGGGCTTTCATTGTAGGTTCCTAATCAGCTGAACCGTTTAGTTGAAGATGATAGTTTGACTGTTTTAGCATTATTTAATACAAAAACCAACGACTTGCAAATACCGACAAAGACAAATATCTTTTTTTAAGTGGTATAATAATGATCATATTTATTTTAAAATTATACTTTTGGGCCTTACACTGACGGCCTACACCGCCCTCCTTCGAGGCCCGTTATTATTCACATACCTATATACTACATAATAAAATTCGGTAAAAATTCACGATTACAAGTGTTATCATCGAATATTACGCACTACGCATACACGTATTATTTCCTAGGTTATAAACGAGACCTAAGAACGTGTGGAGAAGATTTTTAGAAACAATAATCGACCCAAAAAGTTGCTCTAAGGCTTTACTTAGATAGCCACGTCGGATCAAGACATTAATTCTCGGGAAAACACGATTTACGGTTGCTAATATTTTAATATATATGTATGCAATTAACACAAAAATAATGTTATGAGTACGTACTAGAAAAAAATACGTTTTACGCAATGCATTGAAAGAGAAAAAAATATTTGCCTCATAATAAAATTACGTTCATAATAATGGATACTTTTCTTACTTACGTTTTTTGGTTGGTTTTCAAAGAACGGTCATACACAGCACGAAAAACACTAAGCAAGCGTTAACTCAGTTTGATTTATGTAAAAAATTACCTAAAACTTACGTCGACGCTACTGAGTTACAGACACAAACTGGAAAACTACCTATTGCTAATGCGTGTCAATTTCACATTTCACTGCATTTCACAATATTAGACAACAATAATTTTCATACAACAAGCGGGAGGCGGGATGGCCATAGAAAATGTGTTTGAAAATTCTGCGTTTTCTTTGGTTTTCTTAAAAGTTTTTAAATTTATTTTATGAGTTAAAAAGGCTGTTGGGTATAAAAGTTTTTTAATAAATACTTTGAGGTAGCCAATTTCATTTCTTAAAACGATGATTTAAACATTTTTTTTAAACTTTTCATACGAGTTCAATTTGAATATCTGCTTAACCCTTTTAATATACTCATTATACGTTACCTTTATATTTATTTAACACTTTTAGATAGTAATAACTCTTGGCTTGTGTTTACCAAATTCGTGTGACGAGTTTGAGGTGTTCGACATGTTGAAAGAGTACTTCAACTCAGGAGTTCTCCAGCATCAGCACACCTATAACATGACACTCACGATGGGAGCTGTCAAGAAGACCGAAGATGACTATTCGTGGACCAAAACCAAAATTTTCAAGACTTTTGTGTTGGTATTTTACATTTATGCTACAATCCACCAACCGAATCATTTTACATTTTATTTTGTGGTAATTTCAGCACATTTTTGGCTATTGTATTGGCACTGACAACCATTGGAACGATATATGACATGAATACAAAATCTGATGAAAATACTTTATCAGAAGATGACAGCCGCGGTGAGCTTATTTTGGATTGTATTCATTTTATTATACTAAATAATAAAAAATCTAAAGAAACCCATTTGGCTGTGTTAAGTGGCCACTTGGTATAATATTAACTAAATTAGTAATATTTTATGTTTTATAACTACAGGAGTTTCAAAAGGAAAAAAGAAGTCTCTGCTCACAAAAATTATTATGTGCTTTAGTATTCCTTCAAATTCTAAATCGCTTTTTGATACTAATTTGAAAGAAGACGGCATGCCCTCAATTTTCGGAATAAGGTAAGATTTATCAAATATTGAATTCTTGAAAATTTCATGATTTTTTTTTGTTAAGTCGTGTGTAGGTACTATTTTTTTTTAAGAAAATCTTTTTAAAAGTGTTTACTGACTTGTTTTTCTTGTATGATATTAAACCGTGTTTATTTCGGCCCTGACGCCGAGTACAAAAAATAATAGGTATTCATTTTTAAAATATTGCTTTTTAAGAATGTCCTCTATGGATGCGAATTATGACACCTAACCAGGGCCCAAAATAGCAGTCTTCTGAGTTTTGAGAATAGATGCCTTAGAAGAATTTTAGGTGTGCGGGTGGTTTGACTTTGTAATGAACACAGCAGTGAGGCAACGGACACAGCAACCCTTGGTATCTACTGTCATCCGGCGAAGGCGTTTCGGCTGGCTAGGCCATATACTGCGTATGCCTCCCGAGAGCCTTAACCATGTTTGCCTATTTTACAAGGCATCTATTTTTGACAATTCGTCGGCAGTTTGCGTCAGAGCTGCGGGACGTGGACTTGACTTGGGAGGATGCACGGGAGCTGGCAGCCGATCGCTTGGCCTGGAGGCAGTTTGTGGATTCCATATGCTCCACATAGGGAGCGGATATGGTATGATGATGATGATGATGAAGAATGTCACTCGTCACTCCGCCACTGGTAGCCCAACTTGGCCCAACCCCATCACCAATCTACATAGGTAGCCTCTGTGAGCTGAAGGTTCATTATCTTTGCAATACTGGCAGCACTGGTTATTTTTTCAATATCTTCTATATACGATTTTATCTATGGGTTCCATATGTCAGTTCGTCAGTTGTCAAATTGTCGAGTGTGTGTTATTTTGCAATATCGCGTTGATGCGTCAAAATTACATCATTTAACCGTTTAATCAATTCAAAAAGCGAGAATAATTTAGTATAATTACAATGAGCGCAGTCGACATGAGTGGCGATGACTGGTCGATAGCGTGTTCGGACGACGAACTTAGTAAATCGGGAGTTCTAGAAGGCGACAGATGGACGCCGGATCCGGCTGAATTAGAAAAGTTATACACAACAATCGAGAAAACCGGCACTATACAGTTAGAATGGATATGTCCAGGAAGAAGACTACCTTCCCCTATTATTCACAATGACGATAATGTGCTAGAAACTCAATCATCGGTCACCACGCCAGAGAAATCAAACTTCGACTTTAAAGATGAAATGGGTTCTCTAAAGCTACGTGTTCGGAAGGAGGGAGAAGACACGCTTCGAGGATCTGCTAAGAAGAAAACTTCTTCGTTCGATGGAATAGTTTCAAACATCATGAGGCACAAGAGGATACAACAAATGGAACGCGATGCTGATAACCAATGAAAACTAATTGATTGATTAGTTAGATCCGTGAACTTGGTAAAAGCCCAGACTGATACGAGTGCTGCCGACTACGAATATGCGAGAATTGTTAGTAAAAAGCAAAACATGTATTTATTGATTATAAATAGAGATGTACCGACTAGTCGGCCCATCTCTAATTATAAACTATAGTTAATAAGTGACTAGGTATCAGACTTTACAGTGCATAGTAAGCAATACAGGTGCCGCATTTGAGTTAGTGACAGTGTCAAAAAATAGTATCCAAATCTACAGCAAGATAAAGAACTGATGTTTGCTGTAAACAATATCCTTTTATCTATGGCTTATTTATAAGAAAAAGGTTAATTGAATTAATGATTAATTCTAATTCGCTTTTGTCTAATTTACATGTTTTCTAAACCCAAAATCTATGATTTGATTTGAAAACTACCTTATTTGTACATATATTTCTAAAACAATGTGTTATACCCGTTTTTATAATATTTTTATTGAATAAAGTTTTTTTTACCCAATTACTGTTCTTATTTTTCTGTAATGAATATGCCATTTCTGTATATACTTTTAAGACAGAATGTAAACTTGGGAATTGGCATTTGCCACGGTTTTTTTTTTGGAGATTTGTTAGATTAATATTTACACAGTCATTAGGTACTATCATACCAAATGGGATTTTGGAGATATGAAATGGGTTCTCTTAGTCCTGTGAATATATTTTAATATTATCTTTGTAAAATAAGGCATCCATAAAACATATCAATTAATCATTATGGGAGAGGGGTTTTAGATTTGACTATAAAAATTAGTTTATTGATATTATTTACATAAAAATATTTTAGTACAGTAGTCTCAATTTCACAGTTTGTCCGCCTCGTAGCGTAGTGGTAGCGTATCTGGCTACCGTGTATAAGGTCGCGGGTTCGATTCCCGTAGGGGATCAACATGAACTATTTATTTACATGTGATTTTCATATTAATATTTCATGTGTGATATCTTGGACTGGTTCTGAAGCGTAAGACTGATCATCTTACCTTCATGTATTAAAATGATCAAGATACACTGCACTTGGTGTTCCGATGCAGTGCCTTATGCACCATTGGGTGCGGACTCAATTCCTCTTGAATTCAATAAAATAATGTATTTATTCGATGTCCTATAAAATGAAGAAAAAAATTGCGCAGTGTTAGCTAATATGGAATTTTAATTAAAATTGAATGTAGAATTTTTTTATTCTAATTTCACACGTAGTGCATAATCAGAAATCAGGATAAATTTATATTCACATTAAACAGAAATGGGACTTAACAAAAGATAACTGTGAAAAACTATGAGAGGGTTTAGTATTTTGTAATACACACTGACAAATAAATTTTCAGGACAATTACAATATGTTGGATAGTGTTAAACCACGGAGTACTGTATGTCGCAGATTTCTTTTACAACAGAACTTCAGCTTACTATGTGTCAGATCATATGATACTACAAGCGTTCAGCAACTCCTCATTTTCTGTAGACACATTCTTCTGCATTAGGTAAAACTTTGCGTATCTATACATCTGAGATCTCCTTTAACAAATAAATTATCATCAAAAAAATATGATTATGTGGCAGAAAATAAAAAACTACAATTATAGAGAAACGGCCACGTGGTTTTTATTAAATATTTAAAATTACCAGATACAAATACTTAAGGTATATTGAAATTGAAAATGCGAAAGAGACAGAACAAGATTTTTGCTATTTTCTTCAATTTATGCTTATTTTTGCCTGATTTTTAATTATTATTCCAGAAATTATGCATAATAAATATACTTTTATTATATTTTCAGTGGTTTCCTTCTTGCATATGGATTTTTGGATCTGGAAAGAAAAAAGAAAAATGCGGGAAAAACAGAAAGTCTGGAGAAAAAAAT
This sequence comes from Micrasema minimum, assembly GCA_022494985.1. Taxonomy (NCBI): domain Eukaryota; kingdom Metazoa; phylum Arthropoda; class Insecta; order Trichoptera; family Brachycentridae; genus Micrasema; species Micrasema minimum. The sequence goes on from JAGVSP010002576.1 coordinate 22,199, forward strand.
GACACTTATCGTTTATGGAACCATTCACAGATTTTTAAGGTATTCTACTCATTTACTTAAATGCTTTTCTCAATAAAAATATTGGAATTTAAATTATGTAAATGTCACATTCTCCACTTGAGTAGTAGGTAATGTACATTTATAAATGAAATGAACACATTGCTTCTAAAGTTAGTGACTTTTGCGTGAACGGCGATTGTATAGATATATTAAATGCAAAAAAACTTTTATTTCTAGATTAGTTCCATCGTACATGACTGCTCTTGGATTCGCATATGTGGCAACCGCGGCCCGGCACAAACAAACAGCGTTTTGGACCGTAGAGAGGAATGACATTAACTGCGCTGAATACTGGTGGAGAAATCTACTGTTCATTAATAACCTCTATCCCAAGTCAGAAATGTGCATGACCTGGAGTTGGTACCTGAGTAGCGACATGCAAAACTGCATATTAGGAATGCTACTTCTAGTACTTGCAACCTCGTAAGTTGGTTAATTTTCATTTTATAGAAGTGATGAATATAATATATTTTTTAAAAAAAAAACTAACTAACCATCACGCCATTTCCCCGAAGAGGTAGGCAGAGAGGATAGAACGCCACACCACTCTGTCTTGGCATACTTCTCTTGCTTCCTCCACATTCATACATCTTCTCACGCACGCACATCGATTATTCCGACTTCTTACAAAGATGAAAGAACGGCTAAAAAAATATATGATGCGACTGTCCCTGGATGCAGAAGTTGAGGAAGGCCGAAAAAGACATGGCACGATCAAGTAAAACAAGTGCTTGAAAGTGGGCATGTAAGAAGTCGGAATAATCAATATAATATATTGTTAGAAAAAAATATACAAGGAGACATTAGCAGGGGTTTTAACTTCATTTTTTTTTTTTTTTGGGAACTGGCTGCTAATTGCTTAGTTTAGAGGCAGATTGCAGAATCCATTTTCTCCATGGAACGGAAATAGATTGATGATAATGACAATGACAATCAGTACAAATAAATATGTTTTTTTTAATTTCAGATATTTAAAGCAGACAATTTATGTCGTGGTAGGAATATTCATGACAGCTAATGCCTATACAGCGTATGCATCATATTCCATTGGTTTCGTACCTTTGTAAGTAACTCTTCTAAAAAGTTTAGAACAACTCTCAAAATAATACATTTTTATTAGTGTAAACAGTGTAATAGACACAGAAAAAACATAAATTCACTACTACTTAAAGCTTTCCCTTATTCGCACCTATTGGTGCATAGGGCACTGCATTGGTACTCCAAGTGCAGTGAGTCTTAATCATTTGTTACGTTAAGACAAAATGATAAAATTAATAAAAAAATCGTTATTGGCATAACATACCAAAAATGTTGGATGAATGCTGATTTTTTTAAAAAAACTCATTACTATTGTGTTTACTTTTTTTAATGATATTATATTTATTTATTTATGTAAGAAAACAACATCCATGAACATATCAAATTGACAATATAGATAAGCTGAGCAGAAGGCCAATTAAAGATTTCAAATTCATTATATAAATTTAAACATTACAGCATTGACAATATCTGGTCGCATTTTGATGTTGTATACGACAGACCCTGGACTAGAATAGGTCCTAACTTTATTGGGTTAGCCGCCGGATGTCTCCTGTCACACTACAAGAGAAAACTTCCATTTAGCAAAGTAAGATAATCCTGTACTAATCTTTTGATAATTAAATCTCCAATATTATTAAACATTACCAAAACATAAAAAATCCTTTTTCAAAATCTCCTACCCAAGCACTCGACTCGAACAGAGGCCGGCTGTGAAACAATCGCAATGTTTTCCAACAGTTTAGAAAGTCCGCGGATTGGGCCGGACGATGTAAAGGATCTTGCTCCCCAGTGGCCAGGTTCTGTAAAAACCTGGGCTTGGAGGAGGAAATAAAGCAATGAATGTGCTAGTCCTCACTCTCACCTACATAGTCTGCAAGAGCTTAGGGCTTAAATCCTGGACCAGGAGGGTAAAATCTCAAGGGGAACCATCACGACAGATCACTATATTACCATTCCTGTTGTACAATATTGCAGTATGCTAATAATTTTGCACCATCTTCATAGTGTGAGCTCCACTTATTTATTCTGTCAGTCTTAGCACCATATTTTTCGAGAGTCCATATTTTTATTTTGAATTCCAGAAACAAATAGCTCTATGCTGGTTGATCGGGCTGAGTTCAGGTGTAGCCATGATGTTTGGATTTGCAGATAAAGATATGAGCCTCTTTGCCAGCACTTTATACATGGGATTTAGTAGGTCCATCTGGGCTCTCAGTGTATCCTGGCTAATGCTGGCTTGCCTATCTGGAAACGGCGGTAAAATATAGACAAATATTAAAACCAGATTTGCAGGAGTAGAATTATGAAGAACTTTTTCCTCAGTATATTATTTTATTCTCCTTAGATATAAAATATTTAAGCAATTACAATCACTTTAAAAATAAAATATTGTAAATTTATTTTATTGCAGGGTTTATCAACTCATTTTTGTCTCTGAAATTTTGGATTCCTTTGGGACGAGTGTCGTACTGCGTATACCTGATCAATCCAATGGTTATTAGAACATTTTCTGGCTACACTGACAGTACTTGGGAAGTTGGTGTTTCAACAGCTGTAAGTATATATATTATGTAATTAAAATCATTAACAATTTTTTTCCATAAACATTGCTCTTAAAAACTTGAGTCTAAATTTATCTTGAGTTCAATAAAAAAATAGGTTTACGAATTAATTGTCCTGTAATCTGAACTAAAATGACTTGCGCGGTGTTGTTACTAAGTGACACTATATTGTTAATACCTACCAGGTTTCCTTATACCTACAATACAATAAATTACTATTGTAGTATATTTGTATTTCCTTTTTATTTCAGATTGTTAATGGATTAGGCTTTGTGATGCTTAGCTTCTAATTGGTTTTGTCTTCACGTTGCTATTTGAATCCCCATTCTTCGCGTGATAAAATTGATCATGGGAGGCACCGATGTTAAGTCCAAAACCATCCAAGAACTGAATGTCAACCGAACTGAGATTAAAAAGGAGTTGTGATAAAATATGTTACCAAAATATAGTAGTACTTATTTTTATAATTTTGTACAAATTTTGTAAATAGTAGGTAATGTTGGTGGTAGTTTATTTAAAAATTAAGTAATGGGTGATACCATATTCTACACATTTTGTAGTTTGTCACATTTGTGACATCTGAGGCTGTTACTGCTGGTGCAAATTTGATAGGGGAAAATATAATATTTCATTAGTTATGTATTCCCCTTGGATCAATAAAAATGGCAATATTAATAATCGCCATGTCTCAAGCAGTGTAATCAGTAATCGACGCTGATAAATAAGTTTAGTAGGAAACACTACTTATTTAACAATTTGCCTATCAGCATCAACACTCAACTATAATGACAAAGAACTCAGCCGTAGGTGTCCATTTTAGTCAAATTTATTAGAAAAGCCCTAATAAGTGAAATTATTAGCAATATTGTCAGTCATATTTGAGAGTATATTATCTTTCTAAGGTGTCTTGGAGATTTTTATATTCCTAAAAGAGGATATCTCCAATGTTTGCAATACATAGTTCGTAAGGAACTACTTTTATACATTCTTTAAATATTTTACATAGATTCCTTTGTTGTTAATTCATAGTATTGTTAATTATTTTTAATATTGTATAATAAATGTGATGATTATAAAATAAAACGAATTTTTATATCCCGCATTCTTTAACTCCACTAAAAAGATTATCATCGGCAGTCTACCAAGAGGACAAGATCTCAAGGGTGTGAAAAAAGGCACCTCAGATTGGGACTCTCTTAAGGCATCTGGAGAACATATTCAAGCCAAGTCCATCACAGCGACTTCACAACTCCGGTTACTAAAGGTTGCTGCATCCGTTCCTAAACTTTAATGTTTGTTATGCAACTTAATGCCTTCTCAGACAGCTGTTTTCAAAGCTCATTAATCAAGCACCACCTTTAGTGTGGTTTTAAGATAAGAAAGAAGTAATAAAAAATGTCAATAGCAGTGTGTAATAATTTACCCATATAAACTTAACATAAAAAACACTTAAATCTAGGAAAAATATACATATTCTTATCAAACTGCTAAAGCGGCATTTGGTTTCAGTAAGGTTTGATGTTCAACTAAGATTTCTTTACAAGTTTCTAATGCGGAAATAATGTTTTGGAGGTCCCAATGTTTCTTTAGTAGGGCATGCTCTAATGTAAATCTTCCGTGACGAATGCATTGAACTGCGGTGCAATGCGCAACAGACTTGAGCTGCATTCCAATATCGTGTGCTAACGTGTGAAGATAATTCTCATATTCGTTAATTGACTGGATTTCTGAAAAAAATATTGGTAAAATGTTGAGTATTCAGATTTAACTAGATAATTGTAAAATTTTATTTATCAGTTGGAAAATCTTTACTATTATAAAGTTGGGACTCTCAAAGTGAACACATTTCATGCCATAAATTATAGGAATCTCATGATTAGCTGGTCTAATCAACCCTGAAGAAAGTAATTCATATCCTGCCTGTGATGACATATCAAGTCCTGACATTCTGCAATCATTTTCAATAAATATATTTGAATTATAGTTATTATAAAAAAAGGGAAATATATTTTGTCTAAGCAGATTTCCAAAATTGTCGTCGTGGTGGTGAAGAGAGCTGCACCCACATACAATATATATCGTCTATGTAAGTTCAATACCGCGTATGAGCCAATAAGTTCAAAATACACATTTTTGGTGATTTTCGTTGAACGAAACAAGCCGCATCGATTGGTTAATTCAAATTTTAAAATTGATCAATAGACTGCTAGCACTCGGTTAATGACAATACCGCGAATAAACCTAGCACTTCCCAAAAAAGCAACAAATACCGCGTATATCTCCAAATTTCAAAAACAGCCACAGCAATACTTATTTTAAATATATACGCGTAATATCTAACGATACATCACTTAAGTACTAAAAATATGTTTTTTTACGAAATTGCTTATTTGGGCATTTTTTTGGAGGGTTTTTTGTCTCCCCTAAACATTTTGACAAATGGGTTCTTCCGCGGTATTGAACTTACACAGATGATATGGTACTTAGCTCTCTTCACCACTACGGTGATGAAATATGGTATTCACAATTTGACATATGACTCAGAAGCCTGGTTTCATCGGCCCTGGTTAGGTACCATGATTCGCAGCAATAGGGGAGAACAGGTGATGCAGGCGTTATAAACGCGGCATTTTGTTTTGATAAGGCTGATTTATACTTACTCATGCATTTTCTTTTGGTGCATTGCCTGCATGTGTGCGATCACTCTGTCAATCTTATCTCTGGTGATGTGTTTGTAACTTGCCTTTTCCACAACTTTACCGTTTGCAAAATACGAATCTGTCGCTGATCCAAACTGGCCGTAGACTTTGTAAGCGCGTGTCGGTTTTGCTTTGTGAAGTTTCAGCGTCGTTTTGGCACCATCGTTTATTCCCACAACTGAAACAAATTGTGTCAAAAATGTAAATGGACAAGCAATATCAAAACTGGGCATGCAACTGCAGATATTTTATCAGATATCAATTGTCCAGTTTATAAGTCGGACATCTAGAGATATTTAGAGATAGGTAATGAAGAAAGACAGTAGAGAACACATATAACATTTTGTTACATTCTATAAAAGTTTATATGTACACATACTATGTTTATTGTTGCATTTTCAAGTTATTTGAGTAATAAACTAGATAGATTGAGAACAAAAATTCACATATAACTATATACTTATATATACACGCATTTACATTTAACACAAATTTATTTAGTAAAATGAATGTAAAATCATAATAAGCTGAGTGTTCGATGCCATGCTGGTAAACCCACTTACACAGCGCAGGTGTAAACTGTGCCCCTCTCGATTCAAGCTCAGACTATGATCTCGGCGTAAACTGTACATGTTGTTTTTTTTTTAAATACTAATAAAAAGACTATTAGAGTCAAGGTCCGGTTACTAGAAAAAAATACACTTAACACTATGAAAAATCTAACTCCCAATAATCGTAAAAAACAGATGTTCAATAAATGTAATAAATACATGTGATAAATGTATTTTAAATAAATACTTTTTTTTAAATTAAAAATTAATGTGCTTACATGCTTCCTGCATGTAAGCATTAACTATATCATTAACTTTTCAATCAGCTAATAAGTTCCATGTGTCGAATAGCAATTGACAAGTTTAACTAGTTGACTGTCTTTACATTTTGAATATTTTCATTTGAGTAGCCAAACATAGAAAAATATCAACGGAGATGGTTCAGAAAAAATTTAAAAAACCACCGCAATTT
>JAGVSP010002577.1:0-33434 GCA_022494985.1 Micrasema minimum
GAAAATTGGAATGTGACAATAATTCGATATATAATATAAAATTTTCTACAACAATGTAGCTAAAGGGTCAAGTGTGTTTACTTTATACCGCAATGTATTTTAGAGACAATGATTCTTTGTATTCTTCGATTATCTTTTTAACATTTATCTTGACCCAAATTAATCCTAAACACTTGTTAACTTTAAAAAAACGTTTTCCGGAGGAGTTGCACTCTATTTGCAACAGAAGACTGACATCGTTTATTTTTATAATATTTCAGTAGCGGATTGATCTCAAATTCTAAAAAAAGAAAATGGAATTTATGTAAACATTTATTTACAACATTTAGAGATACAACTTTAAATAAGGTCACTCATTAGATATCCATAATCCATGTTCCCAGACCTCTTGTTTTTGTTGAGACGTCAATAATTGTAATTTTTGCTGTTCAGCAAAATAATAATAAATAAACTGAGTAAAAGGAATTGCTGGTAGCAAAAGAACCAGGATTCCGCAAGGTGATCTTCAAGGAGGCTCAAGAGGTAGACATCAGAAGAAAGGATGGCATTTCTTTAAATATTGACCAATTTATCATATACGTTTTAGAAACCGATAATATTGTTAAAAGCTTGTTTCTTATTATTGTTTAGATCTTCACTAAAACGCAAGATATTGAATTTTTCATAAGAAAATTCCTCAATGCGGTACTGATTGTGTCTACGATTGATTAGTAGTTACGGTATCATATATAAGTACATATTATATTGTTTAGTAGGTGTGAGAAGTAACCTTGTGATTTTCTAGTTAATTGATAATAATGATTAATTATTCATAAATCTGCATTTCGCCATCCATGCGGAAATATTAGTGATGGATATATTTATTATGAATTTTATTAATATAATTTTATAATTTCCTCATTTACTGTAATATGATGCACGTTCAAGATTTAAGAGCTTCCGAAAGCTAAGATCTCTTGTGAGAAGGATTTGCATTATTTTGCTATCATTTTTATCAGCTCTTTTTGTCTTTAAAATAAAAAACAGTAAGACAAATTATATAAAATGTAGAATGTCATAGTAGCTATTAAGTACTTAGTCAAGAGGAAGACAAATAAAATGTAGCGGTGCGTGTTGGGGCGAGTTTGTCCACAAATTGCTGAAGAAATTGCGTTTTGGATAATTATTACTTGCCAGAATAGGTGGTGGAAGAAGCTGCTGTTAATTTTTTTAAGGAGAATTAACGGTAAATATTTGCTATATATGGCCAGCTTCTTTGTAACTGTATGTTAATTTGAGTATTTGTAAATAAATAAAATAAAAACTATTTAGGTACCTGCTTAGCCGTACATTAATTAGTTTCAGATAACCGCAGCTGTTAATTCGCGTCAGATATTTATCTACCCTTGACGCTGAGGAAATTTAATAAAATTTAACCCTTGATTATTTATTATTTCAAACAGAATATAATTATGTACATAATAACAACAAACACGCAACTGTCAATACTTTATAATAATAAACAAAATGAGTACGTTTCCATCACCCTTGGGTGAATACAGCACCCTTGAATCAGTAAAGTCGTTGACCAGTAACTGGTGACTAGTCAAATGGGACTTGATCGCTCAGAAGGTCACTACTTGAACTCCCTTACTCCCATTCATTACTTCGCTTTACTGAACTTATCTCATGACGAGACGTGTTCTCAAGGCGAATTTTAACCAGTTTTTTCATGCATTTTCAATAACAGTCATGAGTAATAAAATCAATAAAATATTCGACTGCATATTTTTGATGATGTATGCAGACCAGATGACATTGAAGCGTTTTCAAACCATTTTCGTTTAACTAACGCTCGTAGAAGAAATGTGTACAACTTCCTTTCGGAAACGGCCGGCTAAATGTAACTATAAATTTAATATTATACTAGCAGGTATCCTGGTCAGTATCACTGGGTCAAGTTGAGTAGAGAATATTGTATGTTTAATATATTTAGTGGCGGTCAAATATAATTGAATATTGGTGGACAGCCGTATGCACACGTACCTACGTTCACTATACTCGGATATAACTCTAAGTTTAAGCGTTTAACATTGAACAAGGTCTTTAGACAATGATGTATTTTTTATTTCGTCTTACTGAGAACTCGGAGTAATTCTAAATTTTGTAGAAAAACCTAGTTCCGGTAGATATTAATTCCAATTATTTCAATTAACAAAGCAAGTAACTCGTATTTCTTTGTATTTTTTTATATAGAATAACTTTTCTTGTCGAGTTTTGAGAACAAGTGTCTGAGAAGGATACTCTAGGCAATTGGTGGTTTGACTTCATAACTAACGCTGAAGTTCTGGAACGGACGCAGCAACCTCAAATAACTGGATTCGTGAAGATGCGGTGGTGGACCTGGCTTGGGCGTGTACTCCGGATGCCTCGGGAGAGCCTAAACCCGAGCTGCCTCTGCTTTACGCCTGCAGGATCCCGCCGTCCTGGCAGACCGTCGAAGACCATCCTACGGATATACTCGTTGGAGCTGATGGATGCGGGCCTGACGTAGGAGGAGGCGAGAGAGCTGGCTGGTGATAGGGTCTCCAGGAGGGATCTAGTGATGTCCACATGCTTCATATTGAAGTGAACGTGGTGAAAGAAGAAGAAGAAGAATAACTTTTCTACACTGTACGTAACATTTTGTTAGAATTTTTAATGTAAATAAATGGGTACCTGCTAATGGGTACAAAGGTTTAAAAATTATTAAGAATATAAAAAAAATTTGAAAAAAAAAATAATTTTAATAATAATTTCAAAAAACAAGGAGAACCGTGTTTGGATGAAATTATTTTATTGTTTCAGTTTAAAGAACATTTTAAGATTTCCCTTAAAACGTCCAGAATTGTCAAAATTAACCCTCATGCAGCTTTGGAATCATTTCATTTTTCATCTTATTTGCTTTGATCGTTTCATAAAATCCTTGCGAATCGTATTATTTTATTGGCCAATATAATCATGTCTAATTTGCTATCTAGATTTCAGACTGACGCAATATTTGCAATGGGCAATTATTGGTCTAGAGTTGGATGACTCCGTTCAAGAACTTCAAATCCCCGATTATTTAGTGGTTAAAATTTCTCTGGGAACTAAGAAGGCAACGTCCGACCTTCGTCCACCAGAACCATCTAACCTTGATGGACGTATCAACTGATCAACTGGTCAGATGACCATTATTTCCCGTCAATGATTTCAGTATTTACCATGCGGATATTTCCATAATAAGCCTTTCAACTTCCTTAAGTTTTATTTGAGTAGGTAGTGATTATATTTTATTACCATATTAATACGTGAATCAGCATGTAACTAATCATTTTGAAACATAACGCCATGGAGACCAAAAACATTTAATTTTGAAACATGCATAGGTTTAAAAGCTCTTAAAATTACGAAAGGGTGTATAATACGTATCTGACTTGAATAAATTATTTTAATATTTAAATTCGTACATGTACCTACTATAATCATATTATCTCTAGAAGAAAATATATGTTAAATATTTTGTTCTGGTACCTTTTTATGCATTAGTAACTAAAAAATATTTTTAATATTACGATGATCTCGTAATTAACACAGACTCTTCAGTTTGTATTTCCATCAGTTTTAGAGAAAAAAAGAAAACAATCAACACTGCATTCATACAGTTAAGTAACCGTTTACATTTATATGTACCGTACCTATATACAATATTTTTCTGTGGGTATCTTGTGCAAAAAGTGTATTTAAAGATATTTTGTTTATTTTCTTATAGGTATTTGTTATTTAAACAAACTTTAGTTCAATGTACGTATTAAAAATAAATTATTGTTTTTAAAGTAGGTATTATAATTCAGCGGCAATGAAAATATTTCCTGAATTCGCAAACCTTCAAGTAACTCACATGATAATAGAAACAATTAAACATTTATCTATTTGCATGAAATAATTATAACATCATAAATGCTCTTATAATGTCTGATTCAAAAGTATCATTGTATAAAAAAATATACCGTAATGGTTAAAATAATAAGTAATAAATTATGCTGAAATTAATTTATTGCAATGAACAAGGATACTCGTAATAAAGTATTATATGTAATATTATGTAGGAAGCAAAAAATAATGCATGGATGTAAATATATTGTAGGTACCTAGGTATCTCATAAAATAAAATAAAAAAATATAGATTTTACTAAAATCAAGCCTGTATTTAATATCTCGGGGCAACAATTTTTGTTTTCGTAAGTTGATTATACATTATACAGTAAAAAAGTATATGGGTTTGTATGGTTTTTTCGCTTTTCGTCTTGAAAAAAAAACGTCTTGTATTTACCATAATAATTTGACCATACCATATTATTATGGTGATTTGACCATAATAATATGGTTTAACTTCTTTACTCGTTGCAAATTTACGAATCAGGTGTTTTATTTAATCGATGTAGGTAATTTACCGGAAAATCATCAAATTGGCGTTAATTTTTTGAAACCTTGATGTTAGCTTGAACCCAAAGGCCTTCAAGCTAACATACAAAAGTTTTTTTTTCTTTCTGCTATTTAATATATTTTTTTGGGTGTTTGTCCTATTTTGTTTGCATTATAGGCACGCTACAATAAATAAACTACTTTTTTTATGTATCCATTTTTTTTTGTTGCGAAAATTACAATGATTGTGTTAATTGCTAATAAAGGAAAATAACTGCTCTATACGTGATTCTAATAAAATAAATCTTTACATTGATTTTAATGATTTTTTTAAAGTGACAACATTGAGTTGAAAACATCCTTATTTCTTTAAAAAAATCTAAACTCATTATGAAAATAGCTATAAAGTGCCACCAGTAAATAAAAAGTGCCTACAATTAAATAGCGTGTTCCAAGCTCTACAATTATTATTGAAATCATTGATTAAAATCTTTACAAGATCTGTCTAAACAACCTCTTTGTATCTACTTAATAAAAGCTCCTAATATAAATTCAAGTAGCAGCAATCAAGTCATGTGTTTTAAAATAAAAGTGAACGCTACTTGCTTGATCCTTGAACTCACCATAATATATTTAGTTCCATATATCTATTATGTCCAAAGCGGTTTTTAGTAGATTTCAATACCAAAAATGGTATAGTACAAGTACTAGGTGAACATATTTATACACTTCTTTTCATCATAGTTACCATTCCATATTCGTTACCTATGTAGAGCATACGGATTTCACATACAGCTTCCAATCTAAACTGTCTGCCACCAGCTCTGTGTACGTCTTCCCAAGCCAGGTCCACGTACGTTGTACTGATCCAAACTTTTTTAAATCTTTTTTTAAATTTATTTTCAAAAGAAAAATTTTTCGTTTACATGATATACATTAAAACACAAATACATTTAAAAAAATATAAACAAAAAATCCCACCAAGGCATAGCCTGTTTGTGGGTATACTATGAAAATCATACCGTGTGCTCGTGGCAAAAGAGAAAGATAAAGTCATGTAGAAATAAAAAATAACAGATAATGTAAACAAGATAGTTAAAAAAAGAATGAATCCAAAATATTGTTATCTTTATACCGGAAGAAGAAGAGGGGAAATAATTATAATATATAAAATAAAAAATGACGTAGATTATGTTATAGTTATGGTATTTATAGTAAGAATGATCTGTAAGCTGATAATTAGTGGATGTCCAGACAGTATGAAGGGATATGATGATGAAGGTGGTGTAACAGTGTTATAATTATTATTATTTATTTATTTATGTTTTAACCACCTCAACAATAACGTCACAAACACCCAGGCTTGAGAAAAATCATTTTTTGATTTATTATAATTTTAATTATAAGGGCTGTTGCCATGCAAATAAAACAAAAAGCAGAGTGCTCTCAGTTTAAACATGTGATTGATGGTCATCATTATCCGGCCGACCATATTAGGCGGCCTCCGTAGAGTAATGGCCAAGACTCTGGACTATACGGAGGTTCCACGTTCGATTCCCAGTGAGAACACAAAAATTAAAAATGATTTTTTTTCAAGCATGGGTATTTGTGATGTTGTTCCCATCTGTTATTGGGCCTCCCAACCTGTTGAGATGGTTTAATAAATAAGAAAATAAAAAATTATCGCTTACGTAATCGCTGTTCAAAACAGTTATTTTTAAGGCACGCAGTTATTTTTTAAATCACATTTATTATGATTTTCGTGCCTTCTTGATGATCGTTTAAAAATAATTTTCGTTTAATTTTCTGAACTTTGGAGAAAGTTTTTTTAATTACATCCACAATAGCATATTACAACAAACAAAATAATCAATCAACATTAACGCAGTATGGCCGTTTTAGGACTATTAAATTTTAGTTAGCGCAAAAGTAAAAATCAGTAATTATTTTTACTCGAGATACTAATTTCACTCGTTTTTTTTGGCGGAAACAATTTATTAATACTAGAAATTATTTAATTATTAAATTTATTGATTGTTGTTTGTTTGTACATTTTATTTAGCTATAATAGCTATAATAATACCCTTTTTTCCTAAATAATTCGTTTGTACTTATAAACTACTAATATTAATTTGTGGTATCGTAACATGAAGTGAAATACTACTACTTTTAGTTTATCAGTCGTTTAAATTTAATAAAGTGGGTACTTGCGAACCCTAAACTTAAATTCAATAATTAAAAAAATACATACGTAAAAGTACAGAAATATAACAATTTTTTTTTTTGAATAACAGATGCATTAAACAAATTATTATGTGTTTTATTGTAAAATTCGATTATCAACGGCATGTTTTGACCGAATTTCACGCTTCATAAATCTAAGACTGTCGTTGCCAGACGTAATAATTAATCATACTAACTTGTAAAAAAAAAAACATTATTTGGCGAAGGTTAATTGCCTAGTTATCAGAATTAACAGTAAAACTGCCGTGAAAGATTGAGTAGACAGATAATGATCAGGTGCTTTGTGGTTTCAACAAAAGTGCTGTACAAAGATATAAATAACAGTATACCCAAAGCATATTGTTGTATGAACTACAATTCGATCCAAAAAATCCATGCACGCTATCGGAGCGTTGAAACGGTTAACCTCGAATCCCTCACGTGAGCTCAGTAGAAACTGAATGCTTACGTGTATTTTACCTAAGAATCCAGTCATCGCTATCATGATATTATAGCCATTATTACAAACTCAGCAAAAATTCGGGAAAAACATTTTCGATTATAATCAAAACTCCATTATGTACGCATGAAATGTATTGTTAAGTTTTTAGAGGTGCTCGAAGTATCAGTTGAATTTAACTCAAATTTATTTAATAATTTTCCCTTCGGAACAGAAATTCTTAATAACCACTAAATAATAAATAATCATATTTTAATATCACATAAATTACTTTTAGATGTTGAATGCAGTAGCCAGAACTAAAATGAAACTATATGTATTATAATTGAAATTGCCCTTCTAAGAAACATGCAATAAATGAAAATCTACTTCCTATATTCTTATTCAAAGACATGTTTTCGCTAAAACTAAAAAGCGTCACATCATTTGTATGGATTTATGTCGTGGACTCCCTTCTTAATAGTAAAAATGCATATTTCTCGATTTTTCACGTTTGTACGACTGGTTCGACTTGTTCAAATTGGAAAAATTTCATAATTTGATTACTCAATTGTATGTATACGTGTAAAATGTATTCTTTAAAGTCCTAAGTTTTTGGGTGACAGTAATAAGAATAGGTGTTCACACTGTGGGTGTACGAAATTTTGAGTAGTTGTGTAAATGAAATTAACCATGAAATGGTTGTAGTTCACGAGGTCTGCGACTTTTTTATTCATATTTAACAATTATTTAATTTTTTAATTCGACTTTGAAGATATCACTTACTAACATTGATACATTTAAAAATAATATTATTTGATTTACAAATCAAAATGGATTATCCTTCATTTGGTCTTTTTTTTAAATTGGTTAAATATATTATTACATTCCTTGAAGTATCATGCTGTACTAGAATACTAGATCTCATTTACAACAAATTAATCCATATCTTTTAGAAGTAAAAAAAATAAACGTTTATGACTTAAAAGAGAAATTTAAAATTAAAAAAAAAGAACCGTGTGACATACGATATTTTCTTTTCTGACACTGTGAACAATATTATGGAGGTTTTTTTCAAAGTTTTAATTTGATCATCAGTATATTAATAATCCCTATAAGTGCCTTGAATTTAATAGTTTTACAACGGTATTTTTCGGTTACTAATCGGAAAATTTCTTGAAAAAGCTTAAACGCTCTTTAACTCTACAGCCTTTATTGTTGGACCCCAAAAAAGATGGGGTTAATTTGTACAAAATGAGCTGTAGTATATTTTAAGGAGTTGAGTTATCCATCACCTGTAGCTATCTATATATCTATAATTATGTGTACAAATCACAGTTTCGGATCATATCCGTGTGCAGTTCTTATAAAAAAACTTTGACGTTTATGTTTCAGATTGAGTTTTCATTAGAGTATTTTTACAAAAAATTTTAGTGTTCTTGAAATCAAGGATATTGCCATAATTTTTTTTAGAGTAACAATTTTCTAAGCCATTTGTTAAATTTGCAACAGAACAATTCAACATCTGTTCAAATGACCGATCGTGAGAATGGCTGTCAACATTAAAATTTGACAAATAATTTTACTCGCCTGTTTCAGACAAGGTTTTTTGAATACTTATAGCGTCAAACCACAATGTAGGCTTTTGAAAAAATAATTCCACTCAATTACAAAATGTAATTTCTTCTTTTTCTCACATTATCGTTAAAAATTAAATATGAAGTATATTAAGCATGGTTTGGTTTAATAATATGTTTGAAGGACTTTATAATTCTAAAAGACCTTGCCTATTAGTCCAATATTCATGTGCTTCATCAAGTAGCGTACCGTGATACCGCGTCTTGCAACACTATAATTAATAATTTTATTATAGCTTCAAAGGGCTTCCAGTAATTATACCTTTGTTGAACAAAACATATCATATAATCCGCGCCTGAATGCACATTACCTACTGACTTATGTATAAGTATTTGTATCAATGTCCTGGGGTTGCCATTGACTTTTAATGTTAGCCAACGAGAGCTTAATAGGTATATCCGAACAGGCAGTTTCCCTTATTAGGAGTTCAGTATGTAACTAGTCGCTAGTTTCCGGTATTGCAAAAAGTAAAACGCCTTAAATCTACTATGGGAGCATGTGCTCCAAGGTCAGTCTATTTAGTAGCTACTCAGAGATCTTGCAAACATTTGGCGCATGCAAATAATAATACATTATTTCGCAAATCGTGCCCGGACTTCTGTTGTCCGCACAGAAGCAATTTATTGTTCGTTTTGTGTATTACGGAAGGTACCTACATAATAATGCATAGAGAAACGTGCAATATTATGAAAAGTGTGCAGATCGATATTAATCATATTATCATAAGATGTTTCTGAATGTCATGATCGAATATTAGTTTTGTTCAGATGCATTTAAAAGATATCACGTAAATAGTTATGAATAAAAAAGTTTCTGTAATTGACTATGTATATACTAAAATTAGAATTTAGAAAACTCGCTCATAATTTGCCATTGTTTTCATACCACTGTCAAGACAAATTCTTATCTTTGTAAAATGTGAGCACTTTGACCGATCACGAAAAGTTATTAAGAATAGGTAATATATTTATGTAGGTACTTAGAACAATAAAAAATAACATAAAAAATAAACGCATGATATTTATGTGGAAACCACTAGGGAACTGTTTGTAAAGTGCCCAGTCATGTGGTCAAATCTCATTATTCGGTAAACGTGTTTGGTAAAAGTGAATAATATATCATTAGTATTGTATGCATTTGGTTACGCTAAATTGGATATTGATAGCAGGTAGCAACTACTTAATAAGCGTACCCTAAATTAAAATTGCATAAAACATATTTTATAAATTAGGAAATTTTCCAGTCCCCATGTTTCGCGATGTAATAATATTGCAATAAAATTTTGGAAATGTTGTAAAAGCACGTACCTATATCAAATTGATTTTATCGCACATTTTTTTCAGTACATTTTTCTTAATTACATTTATCTTGTATCTCAAAAAGGCAATGTGCCTAAAAATTGTTGTTCATGTTCATCATCATCATCATACCATATTCGCTCCCTATGTGAAGCATATGGTTTCCACAAACTGCCTCCCGGCCAAGCCATCGGCCGCCAGCTGCCGTGCATGCTCCCAAGTCAAGTCCACGTCCCGCAGCTCTGACGCAAACTGTCGGCGAATTGTCAACAGTGGACGTCCCAGGACGCCCGAGAACCTGATGCCTTGCAAAATAGGCAAGCGTGGTTAATGGTTAAGACTCTCGGGAGGCATGCGTAGTATATGGCCTAGCCAGCCGAAACGCTTTCGCCGGATGACAGTATAAAACCAAGGGTTGCTGTGTCCGTTGCCTCATGTCACTGGAATTATTTAGTAAAATTTCAATCACACTTAGTAAAACTTAAAAGTGCTTCGCTTTTTAGTCCTTACTATATTATATTGTAAGTATATTTTTTTTGGGGTAATAACTAATAACTAAAGAAGGTCAACATTTATCTATGTTTATTCCTTATGTATATTGAAACTGTAGGTAAACCAATTTCTTTTAATCTTGTCAACTCGAAAAGTACCATTAATTACAGAGTAATTATTTTTTGTTGTATTTGTTTTAAAAGCTTATACAAGTTAACCTAGAGCTATCCTTGCATTTGCAATTAAAATGGTATTGATAAGGTTCAATTTACGTACTCATGAATTTAGAATGTATCGGTTCATATCAGTTACTGCATTTTACCATAATATTACATTTATTGATATTGTATTAAGTGTGATCAGATTTTAACCCTGAATCGGTCGCGGGCGTACTCGGGAAGGGACTTAAAGTATGTATGAATGTAGATATACCTAGTCCATCATAATATTTTTCATTTTCATTATGTACGATGTATTATCAGTATAATAATTTGGTTAATTTAAAATGCACATAATTCTCCACGTTATTACAGACAAATTAATAAATTCATGCTATGTTATAACCGTTGGTTTTTCGTGATAAACGCGATTAAACAAATGATAACTAAAATTGTAATATAATTTCAAAGCAGGTCATCGTTATTTCGTTACATTGTCCGTGACCAGAAGCGATTGACTTTGAACTACATAGGCAGTCACTCTAGTAAATTATATAATAATATTCGGACTTCTATGAAAATACGGATTTTATCGACACTGCCTTGGTTAAAAATTACTTTTGTTACTTATAAGAGGTCACAAAGTTTACTAAATAACTAACAATCACCCTATTTTCCTGAAGGGGTGGGAGGAGAGGATGGATATAGTCGAAATATCCATGCATGGCAATAACTCTTTTAATCAAAGTAGGTACCTACATAAAAACCGATACCTACTAAATCATTTAAAAGACGTAAGAGCTTGCTCGATCCTTGATACTTTCCTTTACGATTTCATAATAGGTACCGAGAAAAAATAAAACATAAAAAATAATAATCAAAAACTCTTTCCATTAAGAACATTAATAATTTAACATAATATAATAAGAAATTAATGTTGATAACTAAAGAAATATAATAAACATTATTTTGAAAGTTTGAACAAATGGAAACTAACTTTATTAATTAACTATCACGCCATTTCCCCGGAGTAGGTAGAGAGGATAGAACACCATACCACTCTGTCCTGGCATACTTCCCTCGCTTCCCATACATTCATACATCTTCTCATGCACACACGCCGATTATTCCAACTTTGCATATGTCCACTTTCAAGTACTTTTTGTACTTGATCATGCCATGTATTTCTCGACCTTCTTCGACTTTACATCCAGGCACACTTGCATTATAACTTCTTTTAGCCGTTCTTTTATCACTCGTTCGCTCCACATGACCAAAACATCGTAAAATCCATATCTTAATTTTGTTGATAACGCTTATCTCTGCCCTGCACTCTGCTCTAATTTCGACATTTGTACACCTATCACACATAGTCTTACCACACATTCCCAAGAGAGATCGCATTTCAACAGCATTCAGTGTAGTTTTGTTCTTTTTCCGACATCACGCTTCACTTTCATACTTAATGAGTTAACAATATTTATTATTTGATATTTTCAAATGTGTAATATTTAATGAACGATTTAGTTATAATCTGTATTAATTAAAGAATGTTTTTGATTGACATATTGAAAATCACTTCTGACAAAAAACAGCGGTGAATCAAATACTGAAAATATAGTACAAGGCGGTATTAAGAGTTTTGACCTGGTTTTCAAATAAATTATGCACTTTTTGTGAGTTCAAAAAACTCAATCAGAAGATAAAATAACTAAATGTAGTCTTAAAAATATGTTACTGTACTATGTGGGTTTTACAAAATTATCTGAAGCATATCACTCTAGTTGCCTACATTTTTTTTACAATCATAAACGAATGTATGTTAAAATTGATTATATATTTCAAATGATACATATATAAATCCGCCTCATGGTAGGTATAGTGGTAGCGTGTTTGGCTTGATGCATAAGGTCGCGGGCTCGATCCCTGCTGGGGGTCAACATTAAATATTTATTAGAATGTGATTTTCACAAAAAAATATTTCATACTTGCTACCTTGTACTGGCGCTGAAGCGTAAGACTTGATCACCTTTCCTTCATACAACAAACGATTCACTGCACTTGGTTGTAAACAATGCAGTGCCCTATGCACCATTGGGTGCGGATAAGGGAGAGTAATAATAAATCAGTTTCAAACTTTTGTTAGATTATTGATTATTGTTATTATTCATAATCAGTTATTGGTCATGCTAACTAATGTTATTATTCTGTAACGACTGTGTTGGTTTTGTAAATAAATTAATATATTAAATAATTTAATGCCAGTTACCTAAATAAAATCATTTATAGAAAATCTGTAGTTATCACCCTTTTTAAGTAACCCGACGACAATACAGTAAAGTTTCAATATAACTTAGTTATATAACTGATACATGGGTGTTGACCAGCATTCAGGTACCTACCCTAGTGATATTGTAATAGTAATTGTAGTTAGCTTCTGGCAATTAGCACATTTTAGCCATGGTGCCACTTACAAGTATGCTGATATATTGCGTTATTGTTTCCATACCAATTTTGTAGGTTCTGCAGGGCAGTGTTGGCATCATTACAATTTCTGCAAGTGATATTTTTTAATATAAAATGAAATGATATCCCCATTATTTTATAATTAAATTACATTAACATGTTTAGTAAATAAGTTACACCAATAATAAATTATTAACAATTAATAAGAACGAAAATATTTTAACATCCAAGTAACTATGTTGTTATTTCGAGCAGTGGCACTGATTTATTACTAATAAATAAAACATTAGTTAAAATGAAACATGTCACAAAAATCCTTTTACCTACCTATACATAGTGTAACAAAATTCGTAGTACAACCCGAAAACTGGTGAATCTACATCGTATTTGGAGACGATTGTGTAATATGACTTTTTAATCTGAACTTGAAAAAAAAAATTTTTTCTTCTCACAAAAGTTTTCATAACTTATGGTAGATTAAGTAAAATTACTCAAATTCTTATAAAAATGAGATTTTTATGCGAGAGTATTAATTTTACTAAATACATGATATTTGATAACAATTTGCAAAAAAAAATCGAAAAAATTTTCTCGAAAACTAAGGATAAAACAAAAAATTTTATTTTACAAAATCAACTCCAAATATTATGTAGATTTTCTGGTTTCCCGCTTGTACATCGAGTTTTGTTACACCCTGTATGATTATTACCTATGTAAAATATGTAGAAATATTTTACCAGATACGACAAAAATAAACTTAATGGATTTTTAATATTCTAGATAAGGACGGTGTTCATTTGAATATTTGTCCCACTCAATGGATAATGCACATTCAAAGGTTCACCTGAATGTATTACGAACCATCAATCTTCTGTGGAAATCTTTCATCAGTGGCATTCTAATATACCATAGCGCCTTGATACCTATCCGC
The DNA here is from genome assembly GCA_022494985.1 of Micrasema minimum. Classification (NCBI taxonomy): domain Eukaryota; kingdom Metazoa; phylum Arthropoda; class Insecta; order Trichoptera; family Brachycentridae; genus Micrasema; species Micrasema minimum. The sequence continues at coordinate 14,071 of JAGVSP010002577.1, forward strand.
ATTTCGCAATAGAACTTACAAATATTTTTAGGGATTTTTTTTATAAAGTACCTAGCATTTTAATCGAACATTAGTTGAGCAATGGTTTTTTCTAAACAGAGAGTGACAATTTTTTATTTTTTTTAATATGGTAAATGATTACACTAATCAATCATAGTCCTAATACATACAATAAGGTAAACTCAGTAAACTATTATATTTGTTCATCGCTTAAAGTTAATTACCTACCACGATTTTATTAGATTTATTTTATTAAGCATCATACATGGGTGCTTCTTTCATTCTAAATATTTTTTTAATGTATTTTCACTCTTTACTGTTCACTTTTTACTTTTTAAATTCCGCTGTCTACTTTTTATTAATTTGTAGAAGGTGGTTATTTTTTTAGAACAACAAATTGCATATTATTTGTATTATAGCTCCCGATGACAAATAAACAATAAATAAATTGTTGTTTATCGGGTCTATTGTATGCATTATCTAATTTGTATTTTTGATAAAGACTCGATAAAAATATAAAAATAAATAAAATATTTCATACATCACTGTATAAACTTTCCCTCCCTAGTAGGTGCAAATTTACTCTGTCTTATAGAGGTGTTTGAAATTTAATCTAAAATAATACATTATTTATTTATCTGCTGCCAGGAACCTAGATACTTTTTTGTTACAAAAAAACTAAAATTAATAAAATTGTTATTTTTGCTACGATTATTTTTATGAACATAAATTATGTATGCATTATTTTCCCTAATCCTTGAATATTGACGCGGCACATAAGGCCTACACGTCTACTGTTATCATTATATCAATAGTGCATGCATGCATTATGCAAACCAATATTATCAGTCACGTGCATTATGCATACTGTGTTGCTAATCCAGGGGCTTGGGCATAAAGAAACATTCTTGCTCCGATATCCGTAGAAAAGTATTAGGTTAAAGGTTTTATAAAACTCTCTAATATATAATAAATTAATATTTCTCCTTCCAAAATAATGATTGACTTCAGGCAAAAAATATGTACAATTAATTATGCTATTAAAAAATATTTTCAGACCTTTATTGGTTTTAAAGCAATATTTACAGTTTGGGGATTTAAATTTTTTTCAGTCAGAAATCATGAATAACAAATATTTAGATTATATTGTATTATATTTTCTAAACATTTATGATCTGTATATTTTATTTTTTTCTGTATTTTTTCCAGTTGGGAATAGAACTTTTGCTTACTAATATACGAGTAAATACTAGGTTTATTTGTTTAAACGCCTATGAGGCTTTTACATTTAAATATTAAATAAATAAATTTACATAAGATATGCAGACAGAGAGATTAGCGAATTGAATCAATAAAACGGAATTAATCTGAGAACTTAAGCATCGTACGTAGCATGGCCAGAGGATAATAGCTGAATATTTCTACAATACCAACTGCCCGTAGATTGTTGTGCTACTACTTATTGTTGTGGGTAGGGCATCAGGTATTGCTCCAGATTAATTTAATCTGATGCAATGCATCTTGAATAATGGTGGTTTACGGATTTTGTTTCAAGCACCGTTTGTCTATTAAATATTTTATGGCTATAAGGCTTTGTAAACAGTGACATAAGAAGTCTTGTGGCCAGTGGCCAGGTATGTGATAAAATATATCCAGTACCATTCACGACACGTGTAGGTACGTGATACAAGATTTAATAATTTAATATATTTCAAATTGTTATTCAATGATCTAGTTTAACACCTCTTAGAATTAGATTTTCTAAACCATCTTTAATTATGTATAATAATTCAATAACAACAGAAGAAAAAACAACATTTTCTGCACGTTATTTCATTAGTTTTAGTCCGCCTAGTGGTAGCGCATTTGGTTACCGTGCATGAGGTCGCGGGTTCGATTCCCGTAGGGGGTCAACATGTAATATTTATTTACGTGTGATTTTAATAATAATATTTCATGTGTGATACTTTGGACTGGTTCTGTAGCGTAAGACTGACCATCCTACCTTCATGTACTAAAATGATCAAAATACAATGTACTTGGTGTGCCAATGCAGTGCCCTATGCTCCATTGGGTGCGGATAAGGGAAAGTAGTGGGTATAATTTTATATAAGTTTAATTCCTATAAATGTAAGTTTACTAATAAACACAACTAAATTTTCTTTTTAATGTGGTTTTGCTTAGTCATAACATATAATAAAAGCTACTATAAAATAATTAAGTACAAATAAAACTACTGATATTTATCGATCTGATAACGATCTGAAAAAAAGCAATTTTATTAATCCCATTTTTTTCATAAAAAATTGAATTGATTATTTTCAGAAAATACATATGATTTCCCTATTTTTCTTAGTGCATTATCTTCCTTTAAAAGTATTTTAGCGTAAAAAAAATTTACTTTTTTCATTCAAGTATCGATTTCAAGCATTCGGAATTATTAGCTCCTAGATTTGCCGTTTGTCCCACAGTGCGTCGCTTCGCTATGAATCTAATGACCAATAATCCGTTATTTTGAGTACAATTTTCATTAAAAGTATCAATCTACAACTAACTCCAAGAAGTGGACCTAACTTGGGAAGATACACAGGAGCTGGAGGCTGTTTTCTTATCTTGGAGCATTTTGTGGAATACATCTTTATGTACCACATAGTGACCGAAAGAAGATAGTTGCTTAGTTGCACTAGTTGCATAGATCTCATCCTCCATTTTCATATAAATATTTCATTTTGTTAATCTCGCAGTAAAGCACGTTAGGCTCCCATACACGTACTTCCGAGTTCGATACTAATACGAATTATGTTACAAAAATTAAAAAAAAGTTTTAAAAATATGATGTAGTTCAGCATCAGAAAATATTTGTAATCAAACCACTTTACAGTGAAATAATATGGTAAATTTGACATTTAGATACAGACCGATGGAATACCTATACATTAATGTATACAAAAGACAGAAACTTGCAACAAACGAAACGTGTAGTATAGGTATTATGACAAAGTACGTAAATTATTATTACTTGCGAAAATTGAAAACAAGAGAATGCAACATTATTTTTGCGGATACCGAGTGTCGCAAGGACAAAGGCTATTTGAAAATTTGCTACGTGAGTTTTTTCAATACTATTAAAGCAATTTTTCCAATTGTGATTTTTTGTTGTATCCGGTTCTAAGTGCTGAATCTCATTTCACTGTAAAATTCGGAAACACTTGGTCACGGAAACTTGCCGCTGAATTCAAATTATTAATAGGATAATCCAGGTAAATTGAAATGGTTTGAGTTGGTGTAGGGACATAAAAACTAATAGGACATGTAAAATCTAATAAAATGTGAATATATACCATGCTTATTTCTATAGCTGTCCTTTATTAAATGTAATTGTGTTTAAAAAGACATGGCATGATCAAGTAAAACGAGTGCTTGAAAGTGGGCATGTAAGAATTCGGAATAATCGACGTGCACGCATGAGAAAATGTATGAATGTGGAGGAAGCAAGAGAAGTATGCCAAAATAGAGTGGTGTGGCGTTCTATCCTCTCTGCTTACAAAAAAGAAATGGCGTGAAGGTTAGTTAGTTAGTTAAAATTTTTGGAGAACTACAAAATGAGTGCTATGTACATTGAATCAATAATGTTTTTAACGCGTATTATTGTACCTCTACGCTACGTCTGAATTTGTTATTATTATTATTATGATATTTGGTTTGCCGTCCACCCTACTGATAATTAAAATGGTCATTATACTACTAAAAACACAAATATTATTTTTAGAAAATTCACCCGCTTTACGATTTTTTCAAAACTAAATTTATTAGTGTATTATGTTGTTACATTAGTTTTTGGATTCACAATATTCGTTTCGAGTACCTACCAACGTATAATGCTGTGCGTAAGTAGGTACTATTATTTCTCGAATGAGAACATACATAATATTATATCATATAAATATAGCTATATTTTCATACATGCATTGAATTGCATTGCTCTGATTAAAATTCGCTTCCTCTATTCACGCTGCAATGGAATTGGAATACGTGCAATCAATAATTTATTTATCAATAAGGTTTTGTATAACCAACAATGACTCACATCATACCTATTATTTAAAAAGGCATTAATTTATAAAAAGGGATATTATCAAAGTAGGCGAGTAGGTACCTATTTCAACGTCAACTTATAAGGTAAAAATATTGTACCAAAATGGATGACCAAAAGGGATTATTTTATTTTTAAATTAGTACCTATTAATATGCGAGTATTAAGAGAAAATCAGGCAGGATTCCTGTCTGGTAGGTCTTGGTGCGGATCACATTCATAACCTACGCTGCATCCTGACCTATTAATAGGTACATTTAATGCAGGGCTAATTTAATCATACCTGCCTAGACACATACGCTGAAAAAAGTCTGTAAACAGTTTACAAAATAAGGCTTTTAGGGTTTGTAGCAGAAAATAATCTCACAGGAACCAAAAGCAAATCAGAACTCACCCTTCCAATGAGTTTTGAGAAGAAAAAAATTGAAACTTGTGATGTAAAATTATTTTTTAACCGTGGCTTGATTACGTTTTCAATTTGTAGGTACATTTTATATGAGAAAAATCATTATTTCAATAAAACAGTTTTTTTCAATAAGTTACGAAGGTAATCACGTAATCGATACTTAAAAATTATTATTTATTAACCTAATCATTTAGGTTTCTAATGATCATGTCACGAAGCCTCAGAGTTGATAGTTGTGGGAACGTTCAAACAAAGCGCATAAAAAGCATAATTACAAAAATATCTATAATTGAAACTTTAATGGACAAGAAAGACCTTCAAGGTTCATTTTGTTATGACAAAGACATCGTTTAATTTCAATGATAATATTTTTATGACAACCACTTCTTACTGATTTTTCAAACAAGGTTTATGCAACCCTGGTACAACAACTTTATGAAATATATTTACATTCTCCCACATTATTAAACTTTTTTTAGGAAAAATTGAATGTTCAATTAGATACCGATATTTTATTTTTGACCTCAGCTGTAAAGTAATTTTATTCATATTTTTTCAGTATTATTTGACAGTGTTATTTACAGTAGACAGTGTGATTTCAAAAATAAATAAATGTACTACAATTTTATATTTTTTTTACTCCACCCTTATGATTTTACCTATTCGCATAGCGTTTAGAATTATCTTTTAAAGTTTTATCTAAAATTAATTTAGAGCTTTTTTCATTTTATCTTTGTTTTGGAAATGTTTAAATAATATATTATGTAAATGCCCTCTAGGCGTAAATAAATAAACAAAAAAAATTGTTTTTTAATTTTATTTCGTTGTCCTAATTTCTAAATAGGTTGCCTAAACTAAATTATTATTTCGTAAAAACAAAAAAATACACGATTTGGTTTTTTATTTACGTTATCAAAAATCTAGTATTTTCATTTTATTTCATTTTCTGATATTCAAAATAGTTTTCATTCATGGTATAGTTTATAAACTAACCAAAACATTGATAAAAATTAACGGCTATCAGTTTATTTTCAAGAAAATATTTTTGGCCAGCTAATATTTGAATTCGTACCTTTGTGCGTCGAAAGCACTATGAATTTTTGATGGGTAAAAAAAAAAAAAAAAAATACCCATATAAAATGTTTAGGATTTAACAAGTTTTTATCACAACTTATATTATTTTCCCGCAAAGAACGTCGCAGGTTGCACGAATATAATCGGTGGGCATGACCCGGATAAAACGGGGGAATAAAAATAAGAGGCATGCGTCGAAAGAGAATACCTAGGTATTTTTTTTTTATATAAGTGCCATCTACAGTAGTTTTTCCAAAAGTGCCAAAAGAAAATAGGTAGGTACTTAGGGAAAATGGAGTAAATCTGACGAAGTTTATTATTTTTACAAAATAGTACCTAACTTTATTCACAGATGTCGTTACAAGCCGGTTTTATTAATATTTTTTCTTCTAATCGATTGGTTCCTTTGTAAAATAAAAACCATTATACATGAAAGAAAATTAAGAAATGAATTTTCAAGATAACTTAGAAAAAAAAATTGTATTAGATATTATAAAATAAACATGATGAAGTTAGGAGTGGAAAAATCGTCGATCGAAAACTACTGCAGAGGTCAAGATAAATCCCGTAAAACGTAAAATTCAGTAAATGGCTGTCATGTGTGTCATGGCTGATTTCGCTTCAGCTGTCAAACTCGACTGTGGGCGTTTAGTAAACGATATGTATTTTTACAGTGAAAATCACGCCGTTACATTATGAAAAACTAGGCCGAATACCAAAACGTTAACATTTTCAAAGTATTTATATAAAATGTTCTCAGATACAATGTCACGGATGCTGTCCGTTACTGTGAAAATAAATCAATTATGTGACATTTGTGAAACACAGAATGACACTCTTTTCTGATATGTTTGCGTTGTTTACTTAATTTGCCGTGATTCATTTGTTTCTTAAATATTGTAGTTATGGTGAGTGTTCAGTGTTCAGCGTTTTAATCAATAATAAATAAGCAACAATGTTAAATAAGCAATATTGTGTGTTTTAAGTTTATATCCTTTGATACAGCAGTTTTTAGTTGTGCTTTTGTTTAGTTAGTGAATACTGCGTCACAACTGTAGTATTTATTGTTGTTATATTTTTTTCAGTGATAAGCGTTTGTAGAAAATGAATTTAATGCGCAAATTGCGCGGGGCAGCCACCATGGGTGGCTCAGATCCCCCAGAAGGGACGTCCAGCGGTTCTTCTCACACTCAGTTAGGTCTCATGCACCTGAAGAAGCTGTTCTCCGAATACACTCATCCCCAACAGCCCCTCTCAGATACTGAACGAGATGACAAACTGTACAACATGCTTCCGCTGTTTTGCAAGGTAATAAAAACAGTTGAGAAATATTATTGACTTAAAAAAACATGGGTTAATATTATACATCGTAGTAATCAACCTACCATCGTACCAATGCAGTGCCCTATGCACCATTAGGTGTGAATAAGGGAAAGTAGTTCCATTACAGTGTCCTTTAATTAGACAACTCATCAAATACTAATAATATATGTTTATAGCTTATGCTTAAAATATCAATACATTAATATCTTTTAATCTAACTTACCAGAGATTCGCATTTGGGAGACAAGGAAACCAAATTCCTAAACACTTAAAAATAGCGCTAGAAATCTATTTTACTCCACAACTGGTAAAAATAGTATAGATGTGTGAAAAAATTAACAAAACAATACATTTCGTTTTTTTGTTGCATTTTCAAATCAAAATATAAAAATGATGTTCTTTAAAGAAAGGTTATAATTTTTGTGAAAGTATCTACCTATTAATGTATGTAAAATAATTTAAGTACTTGCCTATCTTATGTTTTTTTAATGTAGTACCTATTTAATTGGTTTAAAGCCTCTCTTTCTATGCAATATGATTGAATTAATATGTCAGAAAGAAGGTTAATGATTTCTCTGAAAACCATGGCTTGAAATAATTTAACTGTTATTTAAAATTAGTTTGACGGCACTACAAACATTTTTACCCTGTCAATTTATACGATATTCAAATATTGTTTATTATCAGGTAATTTCTATGTCGTTATGATTCATTTTTTTTTATAAATGTAAGCCTTATTTGTCTCAGTTAATTTTCCCTTATTATTAAGTATTCTTTATTATTTTTTATTTAAATCAAACTCGATTTTGGTTCTATTTGTTAATTTTTATTTTGTCACAATTGTTTTTTAGAATAAGACGAAAAAATTGACATAAAATAAAAATTAACAAATAAATGCAAACTTGGGTTTGATTTAGATAATATAATATGGTACCTTTAGGACGAAAACCACCTAATTTACAATACCAATTTTTCTGAATTTCTCAGTGGAAACAAGTAAACACCATTGCATTTGTTCACATCGATTACTTCTTATTCTTTAAAGGAAATTATGTACCTTTCATTTGTGCACACATGCTTGCACAATTGTGTTCAATAAAATATAAAATAAATACTAAACTATGTATAATGTTCTTTTTTCAGTCTTTTATGATGCTATATCATTACAACATTTTTTAAATTTACGTTGTTTTCATTCTAAAGGTGAGATATGGAGTTCTACAAAATAAATGCCAACTCAATAATTAATTATTACATTTCAACCTCCTTGGTTTCAACTATGTCAAACTGTAGGGTTTTTTTTGTAATGATATTTTTTATAATAAATTATAAACACTTCGACAAGTTTTTTTCATTAGTCCTTGACCGATTGAAGACTATTACTGATCCACCGCGAACCAATTCCACACTCTAGTAACTTTTACGAAAATCACATACCTTGGTGACATAAATAACCATTATTAATTTGGCGTGTAAACTTAAATAAATTTGTTTTATTAAAATATTTTATGTATTCCCTGAAATAGTAAGTTTAAAACTTTTTCTTAAATCGTCGGCTTTTTCATCAATGTTAACGGTAGAAATTTGTACTAACTGATTCTGTAATTTAAATGGCTAGATTATTTATCAAGACCCATAACAGCAGTTTATCTAGTCAGCTTTTAAATTATTTGTTTATAACTAATTAAAGTTAAATAAAAATACTTGGTGTACCTAAGGAAGTGTACTTCCACTTTTATTTATTTGACCAGTTAGCGCTTTCACCCTGTAACGGGCATCTTCAGACTGGTAACATGTTGTACAAGACAAAAGTATAAATAACAGTTTTTACAAAATAAATTTAGACACTAAACACATGAGTTGGAAAAAGACAATATGAGAGAAAGATGAGACGAAATACAAAAACATATGTTAAATGGCAGTATTGTAACAAAGTAGGTAATGGAGAAATGGAGGGATAAGTTTTATTTTATTGCACAAGGCAAAAACAATTTTATAGAAGAAATATAGAAAAACCAAATATGTACATGAGGAAAAAATATAAATCAAAAAATTTGTCAGCTTTTTATTAAAAGTTTAGAAGATAAAATTCATAACCACTGCCACTACTTTCCCTTATTCGCACCCAATGGTGCATGGTGCATAGGCTACCCAAGTGCCATGAATCTTTATTACATGAAGGCAAGATAATCAGTCTTACGCTTCTGTGCTAGTTCAAGATATACTAATTATACAAAATATTCTTGTAATATCCACATTGAAAAAATATTTCATTTTGACTCTGTCACTTAATTCAATTCACTTAAATATGTCAGTTAATTTTTCATCCTTAATCACTTTGTGGAAATATTCAAAATGATTTCCAGGGGAGGAGCGCAAACTGAGAATAAAATTTTTTCGATTCTAAATATTGTCATATGACTGTCAATTTTTTTTTGAGAGATGTGGTACTTTTAACCCCTACGTGGCAGTACTAATACTTCCATTTACATTGTATTCAATATATTAAACCTCAAAAACATCAAAAGAAAAATAATATTTTGTGCACATGATGTCATTAAAAGTTGGAGATCTCTGCTAGGGTAGTGCCCTGTTACATCACCATCCCTAAAGGAACTATTTATCACAACTCTTACATCTGTAGCGTAATGTCTAAAACGCTGGACTCACGATACACAGGTTCCGGGATCGATTCCCGTTGAGAACATAAAAATAAAAAGTGTTATTTTTCTGTGTGAGTGTTTGTAATGTTGTTCCCTTCTTTTATTGGGTCTCTTGGCCAGTTGTTTTTTTTGTTTGATTAATTGTTTAATTTAGGGAACATTAAACACTTCACAAATTTTCCAGGTATTCGGGGCAAGTCCTTCAGGCGAGATGAATGAGAAGTTTTGGGACATTCTGGCCTTCTGTCAGCAAGTCTCCAAGCTCATGGGCACCGAGATCAGGAGGAGGGCATCCAACCAGAGCACGGAGGCAGCCAGCTGTGCCATAGCCAAGTTTCTGGAGATAGAAAATAGCGAGGAGTCCAGTAACGGATGGATGCTCCTGTCCACGTTAAATCTATTGGCAGCAGGCGACCAGTCATTAGTACAGGTATGGAATATACTCGTATGTTTATTTTAAACGTACATCTGTGTAAATATTCATTATTTTATTTTTCTTGCATAATATTTAAAAATATTGTCTAATATTGATCAGGAAATTTGCTAGCTTTGGCGCAAGACATCATCTGATCCTTCTGTTTCTTTATAAATATTAAAAATAAAAAAAATGTGCATATATTTTTTCATTTAATGATAGGTATTATGCATCTAAATTATTCCTAAAATACTGCAAACAAAATCGAATTGAACATTAATTGAAGTGGCCTATTTTTATATCATTGTTAAGTGTTCTCATAATAAATCCACTTATGTACATTCTACATGTAACTTGTAAAATGGTATGTTAGTAAAAGAAGTAGGATTCGATCATTCCTTACTAATATTATGTCCGTTAATCTCACTATCAATACTTAATACTTCAGGTTTTTGTAGTAAAGTAGTTATTTCTTAGAAAGTTACTTAGTCTAGTATAGACTATGGCGCACTTAACAGATAATAAAATCATAATACACAGTATGCTTATTTTATATCCTGTTGATATTTGAAATAAAATTTACATAACTGCTAATTTCTGTCATAATATCTTATATTAACGTGTAACGACTTCTCGGGAATCCACATCGATAATATGCTATATCAATATCTCTATTTGCATGCTTCATCTTGCTTCACACTTAACTTATAATTAATTTGTATATATTTGTTTGTCCAGATACATCTAATTACAAAGAGCTTCCTTTTCTCCCATCTATATGATAAAATAATGTCCTTTAGTTTTTCATATTTTAGGTGTTTTGTTTTATGATTATTATTTTTGAACAGGTAATGACTACTGCTGCTGTACCATCTACTCTAGTGAAATGCCTGTATTTATTCTTTGATCTCCCGGAAATGACTGATGCTGAAGCTGATGCCCAAGACGGCAACAGTGAATTCACACCAAGAGAAAGAAGAATTTTGCTTCAGAAAATATTTGTCCAGGTAAACTAAACTTTGAAATACCCATGTTTTAATGTTATTTTCATCTTAAAATTGGGTGCTTATTTCTTACATCAGAATAACTAACTAACTAACTAACCATCACGCCATTTCCCCGAAGGGATAGGCAGATATGATAGAACGCCACACCACTCTGTCCTGGCACACTTCTCTTGCTTCCTCCACATTCATACATCTTCTCATGCGCGCACGTTGATTATTCCGACTTCTTACATGCCCACTTCCAAGCACTTGTTTTACTTGATCATGCCATGTCTTTCTCGGCCTTCCTCGATTTCTACATCCAGGCACAGTCGCATCATATATTTTTTTAGCCGTTCTTTCATCATCCATTCGCTCTACATGACCTAACCATCGTAAAAGACTTTTCTTAATTTTGTTGATAATGCTTATTTCAGCCTTGCACTCTGCTCTAATTTTGACATTGATGTCTAAATGCGAAAAAATATTGTGAAAACTCTAGAATTTCATTCAAATAAACATGTTTAATTTTCTTGTAGTTGTTCTTTGTAAACCAAATTTAGTATCCCATCACATTATTTTCATTTATTTGTAGGGCAACACATGCATTCTGGAAAGTTACACTACATTAGTGTTAATCCTGGGGGTGGTGCAGCTACACTAAGTGTTGCAAGTGCAGTCTACGGAGTTATTGGAACCCCTCCGCCATGGAGACGTTACTCCAGGCTCACTTGGAGACAGGGACCAGCTTTGTTACTGGAAGAGGTACAAACAAATATGTTTTTTTATCTTTATTTTTTATTGACATTACTTGGTGGAATTCCATGATAAAATTATTAATATATAACTAATTAAAGTTAAATAAAAAATACTTGGTACACTTCCACTTTTATTTCCATTGGTAACATGTTGTACCACATGTTACCAGTCAAGATGCCCGTTACAGGGTGAAAGCGCTAACTGGTCAAAATAAATAAAAGTGGAAGTGTACCAAGTATTTTTTATTTAACTTTAATTAGTTATATTGTCGCTTTAATTTGAAAGTGTTACATATGCAAAATCTTGATTTTTCAGGAGAGCGTTTTTAAGTTTTTTGAATGTTATTTAATTTAAATTCTCTGAAAGTATTGCACTCTGCTGAATGATTTTTTTACAGTTGGAGCACATTCTTTCAATGTGAAACGTTTTTTTGCAGATGTAACACTCCTGAATTAAAGCGACGATATATTAATAATTTAATGAAATATATTCTTCAAAATAAATTTAACTGATAAAGGCGGGTGTAAACTGTGCGCCTTTCGATTTAAGCTTAGACCATGATGTTCTCTGCGTAATCTATACATGATGTTAGTGTGAAAGCACTAAAAATAAAAATAATAAGTCTGAAGGTTTAACATAATTTGATTATTTCTAGGTTCTCAGTCCTCAAACAGTTGCAACAATTTTCCAACTGGGTCCTCACTATGTTGGGTCCCTTCAATCTCCTCACATAAGTGGCCCAAACCAGGAACCAATGACCCCGCTAGTAACTGAAGAAAAAGTAATATTTGGACTGAATGCTAAAGCCATGTCGCAACTTACTCTTGCCAAGATTCGCAAAGTGTATAGCAAATGGGACAACAAGGCCATTGCTAAGCAGCTGGGGATGTCATCGCATGAGAATGCAACTCCTATCAGGATCTTGCATAACTCTGCTGGACACTTGGCTGGACCTGCTAGATGCCTTGGAGGAACAGTTGTTGGGTATCTCGGTGTGAGAGTTTTCTGTCCTAGGCCAGCTGCTATAATGGTAAATATTTCATTGAAAAAATGTAAAATAGCTATATGTAGAGTTCTCAACTTACATAGCTCAAAACCATTCAAGCTCATCCCCAATATTTGCACTATTGTAGATGATTTTTATAACCATTTTCTTTTTACAGATTGATACTGTAGGTGGCTGCACTGTGCTCTTGGGTCTTATTGCTATGGCACAAGATGTTGAGAGTTTGTACGCCGGTGTCAAAGCTTTGGTCTGTGTAGTGCGATCCAACAAATCTGCTCAAGCTGAAATGGACCGACGCAAGGGTTATCAGACATTAGCTATGTTGCTGAAGAGAAAACGCCAACTGTTAAACTCTCACATTCTTCACCTCACCTTTGGACTCGTTGGTACCGTAGATAGTCAAAAAGAAACATCGTCCATACCTAACCTGATGGCATTCCAAGATCTCATATGTGAACTGGAAGTGTGGCTCGGTGCTCCAGGTGGCTTAATAAAATCTCTTCTGGAACACTTGCTCGAACTAGCGACAGAAGCAGCTCACAGAACTCACAATTTGAGGACAATGAGGGAACTACAACTAGTCACAAAGCTGCTGCATATTATTCCAGAAGTTAAAATCTTCAACACCAAGCAAGTGTTACTTCAACTGTTGAGTGTGCTGTTAGGTGGCCAACCGAGGCCCAATGACTTACTCTGCTTCGGACAGTTTATTTCTTCTACTTTACCACCTATGAACCAACCAGAGAGAGATTTGACCTTAAGGGAAGGAGATGGAGAAAAGGAAGGCGAAGGAGAACAGATCTTACTAAGAAACAGGTGTCTTCAACTACTCCATGGTTATTGTTTACTCAAAGGAATACCGTCAATGGTATTGTTTGTGAGGAAATGGCTAGAGTATTAGGCACTGATTGGCTCTTGAGCTTCATGCAAGTACACATACATTCTTCCACCGTGATATGGGCATTGCGTCTACTCGTTATACTTTGTGCGGGACAGGGAACTCAATCTACTCTCTTACAAAGGTAAATATAGAATTGAATTTCATTTCATTTTTATGGTTACATTTGTATAAGTGCATCATGAAATGATTAGCTATATAATAAGTCAACAAATAATAACCATGTATGTATTTTAATATTGTAATTGATTTTAGATTCCGCGATGGACAAGGTAATGGAGGATGGTTACGACACACGGAACTGGTAGCTAATTCTCAACAAGTTGGAGTAGTTCTTGGAGGTTCTCTTAACAATGGTGGTCAACTAAAAACTGATCTTTTACATCTTCCTGGTTTCCAAATGCTTGGATGGTAAAAAACTAAATAAATTTTATTATTATACTATCATTATCAAATCCGAATCAATGTCTGGAAAGCCTCCTGTCATTGTGGAATGGGGTTCTTCCAGATAACATGAATATGCTTAAAAACGTTATAAATATTTAAAGTATATTTTTACAATTCCAACGATATAAAACACAATACTCAAAAATTTAGTTTTTATTAATAAATTTATGTTTTAAAAACACGAAAATACGAATGATTTTTAACGCCCGTTATTTACTAATGACGTCATACCCGTCCACCGTGAAAGGCGGGAAATTCATTCCGTAGTAAGCGCCTATATTGCTGTGACGTCACACCGCATGCGCGCCAAATGGAGGATTTTGCGAGTGATTTGAAAAAGCGCTATTTCAAACCGCGCTAGAAAATTCATATGACATTGTAAAAATTTTTAAAAAATTCCCTTGATATTTTAATTTTTCAATCAATTTTTTAAAGTAAAAAATTAAAAATCGGTAAGAACCCCATTATGTTTGAAATAGGACACTGTGTGGCCTTTCCTGTGGGGAGTTGCACCTAATCCAAACGCTTCGACTAAACAAAGTATGACAGCAGTGGCCTCTAGAATCTCTCTATGCCCCGAGGCTATGATAGTCCTATTGTCAATGGTCAGATGTCTTATTCATCACGACCAAGCTGCTCTGCCTGAATGGATTAAAGACCATCCTGTTACTATTATTCAGGTATTGTGAAAAAATTGAATGAAGTTTGAATAATTTCTGTGTATCTTTTTGATGTAAATAGTCTATTTTTTTTCAACGTGTTTTAATTCTAGGTCCTCTTTTCTTTGTATCACAACTTTCCCGATTTCCCCCCAATAGTGATGACTGGGGAAGTATTGACCGCTCTTGCGTCGACACTTTTTACTCCTGATCATTCTGAAGAGACTCAAATTGGTAAATACACTTTTCATCATATTAATTAAATCCATATTGCCAAATAAATGACAAGAAAATAATTTTTGTCTTTCAGTGAGCCTTGGCACTGAAAAAGTGGTGAAAATTCTGGTGCATCCACACCTGGTTCAGAACAGGAAGCTCCTGTAATAGTAGGTTCTGCTAGTTATTTGAAAGACACTAATGTCAGTCTAACTGAACATGCAGCCAGAAAGTTTGTTATGGATTTCCTTAGAGTCATTGTGGTGGACTCCCTTCCTCTCAGTGTTACCAGCAAACAAGCTCCAGTGAGTACAAAATACAGTTTATAGTGATATATTTTACAGATTTATATATATATATATATATTTTTTTTAAATACATTGTAATTTATATTACAGGTTATAGATCTTGTTTTGGATGCTTCTCCCCCTAATTCAAGTTCCAATCAGCAAGTAGAATACCAGACTGAAGTTCTCTCTACTCTAATGGAACACCTTCTTTCTATGGATATATTTTCATGTGAATCTAATGTTGCCAATGTGTGCTATTTGGCTGCCAGGCTAGTGGACAAACTGTGGCAAGGGCAACTTTCCAGAGACCCTCATGAAGTAAGTTAAGCATTGAGTATTCCTGACTTAGTTATGTGTTTACATGTTTTATACTGAAATTTTCACTTTCTTTCTAGGTATTTGACTTTATCGTCAAGCTAGTTGCCCAAGCCAAACGGAAATCTAGCTGCGTATCCCTCGAAGGTCTTCATCACTGTCTCAACAGAACTATTCTCTTCCTCCTCTCTCGTTCCACGGACTCCATTGCCGATCAGATGTCAGTTTTGGAAGCCCTCCACAAACTGACCACCAATCGTTTGCTGATCTTTGGAGCGGGAAACCACGAACTGGAATTTATTGGATGCCTCACTTATTGCCTGCTTCAACTCAGTTCAGACATGAAGATTATCTTGGATTCTCATATGAAGACAGTCTGGCATGTCAACCCTAGCAGTGATCTTGAAGCTAGAGATGATAAATTGACTCAACATCAAGGTATTATAAATATATTTAACTTTGTTTCATCAGATGTTTATTAAGAGAAGAGAAACAATTTTATTATTTGTTTTTAATCTTGGCCAGGTCGTAATTTAATGGCTGGGGCAGCTCGTCGTGTTTGGGAAGAGTTGTATGCTTGTAAAAAGCCTGCTATTGAAGAGGTTTTCAAGATGACCCTATTGGCTCCAGTAGGCAACGCTCGTGCTCCCGATCTTGCTGCTGTTAGAGAACAACTTGCCGAAAGTGCGACTAAACTTTGGCTACATTATGTTGATACAGAACGAAAGGTTTGCAAAAAACAACTTTATTTACTTAAAAACTAGAGAATACAGATATTGTTTTGCGACAGTGTCCACTGCGACCAAGTGGTCACACTCACAGATTTAGCAAATCTATCTCGCCATTTAATTAGTGAAAAATCACATCTTAAAGTCACTTATATCCAATGTATTTTTACAGGTTTCATAAACCTACTAATCATTTTTGTTGATACATATTAACAAAATGACACAAGTATTTATTATTATTATTAAATATACACATTATTTAAAATTATTTTATAGGAGTGAATCTGTAATATTGTTTTATGTTCCAAATTAGGCATCGTATCGGATCCCATGGGAGCTTCACAACCAGATACAGTCCAAGATACAGAAAGTAACGGGAGGATTAACTCGTCTTGCCAGTAGAACTAAAGTGAAGAAGGAAGATCCTGCTAGAGTTCGTGTCAACTTATCAAAACAGCAAGCGTATTCCTATACAGACACACATGTTGGATTAGTCAGGTAAAATATTATAATGAGTTACACTCCAATGGTTTAAAATATCCAAAAACAAAAATTGTTAAAAAGTTACTGTATATTTCAACTAAACTCTATCGTAAACAGTTTATGGATTGAAATAAATAATATTTCAAAACTAGTTTAGTGGTTTACCAAATGTTATTTTGAATGTTTCACACAGGGAGCTGTGGTGCTGGCGCCGTATGCAGCACGCCAACACGTGGCAGCACACGTGGCGCTACGTGCACCAGGAGTGGCTGCAGGCGGAGGGGGAGCTGGTGCGGGAGCGCGGGCTGTGGGGCCCCGCGAGCCCCCCTCGCCTGCTCAAGTGGGCGCTCGACTACACCGAGGGGCCCAACCGCATGCGCAGGAAGATGCGCAAGAATGACATTTTCTACCAGCATTATCCCTACAGACCGGAAATGGATAACCCGGAAAATGTAAGATTCTTATTTTTAATTTTTTTTTATTTATACAAAATACATACAAAAAGATGTCACCACAAT
Source organism: Micrasema minimum (assembly GCA_022494985.1). Classification (NCBI taxonomy): domain Eukaryota; kingdom Metazoa; phylum Arthropoda; class Insecta; order Trichoptera; family Brachycentridae; genus Micrasema; species Micrasema minimum. The sequence goes on from JAGVSP010002577.1 coordinate 31,350, forward strand.
ATCGACGGTCCCAAATACTGTCGAATCTGAAAAAATGCGATTTTCGTTGTATTGTATTAAACTGTCCAATTTACATAATAATTTTTAAAAAAAATTTAAAAAGTAGGTAGTAAAAAAAAATTTTTTTTCCTCTTAAATTTTAAAGTTTATCGAATCAAATATAATTTTTTTTTGACCACCTGAAAACATTATGTAAATTGGACAGTTAAAAATAATAAAATGAAAATCGCCCCTTTTCAGATTCGACAGTATACGTTGGGACCGTCGATATGGTACTAACTTACCAATCGTCACACCATTTCCCCAAAGTGGTAAACAAAGAGAATAAAACACCACACCACTATCCTGGCACACTTTTTTGCTTCTTCCACATTCTCATAAATAATTCTCTTTGCCGTCTTGAGCTATACCCAAATACTGTAAATAATTTCAGTGCTACTTTCAAATAGTTTTTAAAGTGTGGTTTTTATTTGGTTCTTTGGTTTACATGTTATTAATTATGGTTATACATTATTAACACAGAAAATGCAGCAGTTTGTAGTCTCCAAATCAACCAACAAATTTTCTTATCGAACGGTAGACTGCAACGTAAAAATGTTTGTTTTCTAGAAACAATTGAAGTACAAAGTGGCTCACAGTCTAGACAGTAAGGAGTACTACCTGATGTACCAACAGTGGAGAACTAATGGATCTCTCGGGGACTCCGAAAGGGGAGATAGTATTGGCTACCCACTCGAGTCACAAGCTGTACAGAGTATTGAAGATGCCAACATGTTAGTAAATATTAGAAAATAAATCATTAAATGAAACATGTATTTATCTGTATCTCAAGCTACATTTGTAATATTAAAAAAAACTGTTCTTTTTGAATATATTTTGTTGTTCATTGTCATACAGACCAAAGGAATCTCAGGCAGATGTCAATACAAATGGAAACTCTCCATCAAGCTTAGTCGGTAACCTTCGTGGAAGGGAACAGACATCTTCTGTGGAAGCCAATGAAGATGGAAAAGAAGAGGAAGATGAAGAAGAACAACCGCCACCTCCAGATAATCAAACACTGCTACGTCTGCTTGATCACCATGAAAAGGTCAATATTTTAAACTTCTTGTACAATTTTTTAAAGCCTTTCCTGCTACATAATAACTAAATTTGATGTAAAGTCTACTAGTGCTAATCGTGATTGTTTTCACAGATAACTCACATGTTCCGCTGTGCCAGAATCCAAGGCTTAGACACAACGGAAGGCCTACTACTGTTTGGTCGAGAATGTTGCTATGTTATTGATGGATTTACCCTCCTGAAGAACAGAGAAATCCGCGACTTAGACAGCTGCCCAGCAGACTACGAACCGATACTTCCGGCAAGTCAGGGCTGTTCTACTAAAGAATCACCGAGACTATGCTCCAAATTTTCATACGAAGACATTAGGTAAAAAAATCATAGTATTTTTTCACATTTTACTATTACTTTGCTTCACCTTTTATGAGATATTATTTTTGAGTTCTGATTTTATGAATTAAATCTGTTTTCAGGGAGGTTCACAAAAGACGTTACCTTCTCCAACCAATGGCGCTGGAAGTTTTCTCGAGTGATGGTCGAAATTATTTGCTCTCGTTTCCAAGAAAAGTTAGGAATAAGGTAATTGAAATATAAGAAATAAATGTTTTTTGTTACATAATACATTTCAAACAAGTAATGTTTTACTTATGTTGAAAATCTGTTATTTATTTCCACTTGCAACATTTTTAAATATTGTATTGTTTTTTTCTTCTGACCTCTTTAAGGTTTACCAGCGCTTTATGTCACTGGCGACTGGAATATCTGACAGTGCTGCAGGTTCAGTGGCTGGACAGAAACGCGGAGTGGCTGTAGAGCAACCCCAGGGACTTCTGGCTACTCTTATTGGAGACACTTCTGTCACACAGCGATGGGTGGTCAGTATATTAGATTATATTAGATTTTATAGAATTATAGAGTGCTGAACAAGTCTATGCAGGTCTGATAGCCTCCGGACAAACTGACGACATTCTAACAAAGCTTATTCTATTCCCACTGGCAATTAGTCAATCTCGCGCTTACAGA
>JAGVSP010002578.1:0-27107 GCA_022494985.1 Micrasema minimum
GTCTAGACAATGAGGGTTTAACTTCTAGCGTCTTTAAATAGAAAATTATCTATTTCCATTTTTTTTTTTTTTTTTGTTTTACACTACTATATTTACTCAAATACATGTATTCATACAATATTTGTAACTCAAAAAAACGTAACGTATTTCCCATGTGTTACATATAACACATTTTTTTATATTTCAATTTGAAAAAGTAAATATCTACTTACGTATAATATAGTCAATGTTTATGGATGGCAAATACACCAAATCCGCTATTCAACTCGAGATTAAATTTTCCACCATTGCTTTGATTTATTTTTACCAGTCGTACGTTGGTTCTACCCAGGGAATTTATTCAATAAGAAAATAATTTAATACAAAGTAAATCATAAATACGCAAAACATATCAACAATATAAAAAAAAACATCTCTTAGGAATTATCATTTCGTATTGACACGTGAAATTCCTCTAAAACTAATAAAATAACTGTTTTCACATTTCAAAACACGAAAACCAATCTCTAGATATTTTTCAATACCAGACTTTTCAATTCCAAACGAATTGAATAGACGGATTACAACCTACGCCATAGTAAAAGTAGATAGTAAAGGGTAGCTCGCGGCAGACTTATGGATTTGAAGACGGTATTGCTCCCTTTGTAACGATTGCAGAAGATTGAAAGTAGATTAAATTTAAATGCAAAAGAAAAATACGGTATGTAATATGTTTCACGCGGTGTCAGTTGCCTTAGTGGAGTGCTTTGTTTGACAAAGACTTTTTGTGTAAAGACCTACATATTTTTCTAGCGCTCACTTTCGTTTAAGGTTCATTAATCGCCTCCTGCGACTAAATTTACAATCAAAATCGAATTTTCACGTCGGTGAATGCATACCAGGATACTAAAAATGTGTTCACGGTAAAAAGGAGGCCTCAGATTACCATCACTACCCCAGTAAATACCAAGAGGGTTCGAGCTGCAATTGGTTGTTCCCGATAGCATGAATATCCTTGAAAACGTTATAAATATTTGAAGTATATTTTTACAATACCAACGATATAAAACACAATGATCAAAAATGTTGTTTTCATTTATCAATTTATGTTTTAAAAACACGAAATTACGAGTGACGTTTAACGCCCGTTATTGGCTAATGACGTCATACCCGTCCATTATGAAAGGCGAGAAATTCATTACGAAGTCAGCGCCCATATTGATGTGACGTCACACCGCATGTGCGCCAAATGGAGGATTTTGCGAGCGATTTGAAAAAGCGCTATTTCAAACCGCGCTAGAAAATTCATATGACATCGTAAAAAAAATTTAAAAATTCTCTTGATATTGTAATTTTTCAATCAATTTTTTGAAATAAAAAATTGAAAATCTGAAAGAACCCAATTGAACAATCTCCCAGGCATTAAATATGGAAACAGGCAGATGCTCTTGACATTTTGAGACGTTCCATTCAACAAACATTCAATGAAAATCTTAATTAGCACCCTTACAAGATGGTTGTCGTTAAAAAAATTTTTTTTTCAGGAAAGGTTTGTATTTATTTTTTAAGGGACTCCGGGTACCTCATCTCCCTAAGAGGCAATTTAAACTGGCCAGCGCGCTCTCATGATTTGGCCCCTTGTGATTTTTCCGTTGAAGATTGTTTTTCTAGACATGTCCAGAAGAACAAGCAACAATTTGTATAGAGAAACACGGAGTGGCCGTTTTTCATCATTTTAAATGATTCTAATTCTGTAGTCAAGTTATAAGATATAGCATAGCATCGCAATTTCAATAACAAACCTTCATTAGTAGAGTTTAAATGATGCAAAGCGTTTTCTCTTCACAACATCAATAAATAAATACCGCCACTCAATAAAAAATATATTTTACTATTTCGATGAAATAAATACAATCAGCGTTTGATTTACCTGGAATTAATTGGGTTTACATCAATCAGAGTTGAAAGTTTTTAAATGCGCACCCCATGACAGTAAGTAAACTCAATTAACATAAAAACTAATAGTTTACGAAATCTAGGGAAGCAATTGTCCAGTAAAACACGTAGTACCTCTCCATATAATTAAATTTTTTTTTTTTTTTCATTTACCTGTCATAGGAATGTTTCCAGCACTTGAGCGATTTGTATCTCCGTAGGACAGGCGAGACTTCACGTAGCTGGTGCAGCAAGGGATCTTTGCAAGGACCTAGAATCATAAAGAAAACATATACCGTATAACAAAACTCGATGTAAAAGCGGAAAACCAGTGAATCTACATCATATTTGGAGTCAATTTTGTAGAATAATATTTTTTTATTTGACTTATAGTTTTCAAGAAAATTGATAAAGAATTTGATTATTTTTTCGATAAATTTTGGCAAATTGTTAATAAATATCATTTACTTAGTCAAATTGATACTATTCAAATAGAAACCGAAATTAAAAAAACACATTTTAATATTGATTCATGCAATTTTAATTATTCTGCGGTACTAATGAAAGCTTTTATAAGAAGAAAATTATTTTTTTTTAACCTAGATTCAAAAGTCATAATGAGGGCCATCCACTGTTTTCTAAAGTAATTTTTTTCTATAAACTTACTATTTAACTAAAAAAAAAAAAATATATTTCATATTTTTTTATAAGTTATTGATGAAGATACGATTTTTTAAAGTTGCACATTTCAAATACCGCGCTAAATACCATTATGTACTAACTGCGTCATTTTTGCAGGAGTGACGTCATAAAACGAGTTGTTTAAGGCCATGGTATTTCTCCAGCCAGTAACAAAACTGTCAAAAATCTATGCAAACTGACGCAGGAAGCACCGATAAAATATACCGTCGACTCAACTGTCATATACTGTTAACAGCTGTTCTAGAGAGACTGAATGGCGGCGATCTTTTTTGCAATAGAAGCTTGTATGTAGATTGTGTTCCATATTAAAAATGCCATGGAACGCGGCTCCGGGGGTTTAAAAACGGAAACCGGAAAAACACTACACTTAGATACAAGGAGTGACGTCATTGTTTAAGATTTTGATATGAATGCTGTTTTCAACATTTTTTATTAATTTTTGCGTGCGTTTTTGGGATATTTCATCCCACTTCAAAATTTTTAAATATTCGCGTCTACACGAAAGCATTTTTAAAATTCTATTCCGGCTAGCAGTGATTTCCTCATTCACATTTTTAACTCCAAATATGATGTAGATTCACTAGTTTTCGAGTTGCACTACGAGTTTTTGTTACACCATGTATAATAAGACAAAAACCAATTTGTTATTTGAATGGTCAAACAGCACAAAATACATATATTTTTGGCATTCAGTGCCATAGCACTGAATTGCAAAGTCAAATTTGAAGTCATTATCTTGTTATTTTATTTGGTACACGATAAAAAGTGATACACTTTAGTGCCAGTCCAAGGTACTTCGTCTAAAATTAAATATCATTGGAATAGGTGTTATTGTCTAAATATAATATTGTCAATTTCCATATAACCGCAGCCGCTTAAATTGCCTGAGGCATTCCTGAATTTTGAGGAATTTTGTTTAACTCTCTCCTCCTAGGAAAGATATTATGTGTTCCAAATTCTCTTCTCTTTGATAAGTTGGATAAAATTCCATTTCAGAGTTATGGAAAAATACACTCACGCACATACACACAAAAGAAACTTAATTGGTTTCATTTTTATTGTGGTTATTTTTTTATTATGATGTATTGGAACTGTATGAGTCCAAAATAAAAAAAAATAAAAAAGGATCATAAACATAAAGTAAATTTTTAAATTTAGTAATATGAATTCCCGTATCCTTGTCAAAAATACCTCTCTCCTTTCCATTTTTAATACCCTAATCATCCACCATAAAGGAAAGTTCCTTTTGAGATTAGTAAAAATATTTAAGCTAATTTTTTATCTTGTTGTGTTTTGTAGTTTTTTTCTTGTTTTTTCTTGAATGTGTGGTAAAACTATGTATGATAAGTGCACTTATGTTGAAATTAGAGCAGAATGCAAAGGCCGAGATAAGCATTATCGTAAAAATTTCGAAAGGTCTTTTACGTAAGTTCGGTCATGTAGAGCGAATGGATGATGAAAGAACGGCTAAAAAAATATATGACGCTACTGTGCTTGGATGTAGAAGTCGAGGAAGGCCGAGAAAGACATGGCATTATCAAGTAAAACAAGTGCTTGAAAGTGGGCATGTAAGAAGTCGGAATGATCGACGTGCGTGCATAAGAAGATTTATGAATGTGGAGGAAGCAAGAGAAGTATGCCAGGACAGAGTGGTGTGGCGTTCTATTCTCTCTGCCTACTCCTTCGGGAAAATGGCGTTATGATGGCATTATAAATGATTCGGCATGTTGTATTATACTTCGAAAAATGTTTTGCTTAATAATAAAAAATTAAATAAAACGTTATTAGGAAAAATTTTCCGGTTTACAAAATTATAATGTCCAACCAATATTACGATTTTTCAGGCTTTCGATTTATGTTGAAATGTAAATCAGATTTTTATTTTATTACTGATAACTGTTTGATCCTGAAATAAGATAAATCTGATTCTCGTACTAGTAAAATACTTTCTGAATACCAATGAGTTTTTTGTAAGCTTAGGCAAGCGGTTGTAATATTTCGGTTGTCAAAGATCGTAAAGACTTGGCCAAAAAAATGCAATTATTTAAATTCGGAATGCGAATTGAATAATAAAGTTAGTTAAAATCTAACGATATGTTATTTAATGGGGTGAATGTATTCTAAAGTATTTATGATGTATTGGATTGGCATTGATTATCTTGCCTTCAATGATCAAGATTTACTGCGTTGTACCAATGCAGTGCCTTATGCACCATTAGGTGCAGATTAGGGAAAGTGTACTGTAAAAAAACTCATTATTGTAATGCGTTGAGTTTTATGAACATTACGATTTTTGAAAACCTATATCAATATTTTTTTTAAATTACGAAATTGTCAACAACTACATATTTTTCTATGAGTATATTATTTTTCGCCTCGTAGAATAGTGGTAGTAGTGTATGTGAGGTTGCGGGTTCCATTCCCGTAGGGGGTCAAGATGAAATATTTATTTACATGTGATTTACATATTAACATTTAATGTGTGATTCCTTGGACTGATACTGAAGCGTATGCCTGATCATCTATAAGGAACACGGAAAAAGACATCACGGTACGGTACGTCCCATTACGTCACGGATTTGTGTGAATAGACTTCAAGTATACCCAATAACCCGATAAAATTTATTTTATCTAATAAGACACGTACTATTTCATCGTTATAATTTTATTTGAGACAAGTATGAACGAAGCATTTTTACCGGAAACGACCATGGTTTTCTGTTGTTTTCCATTTTCCTAATAAATTGCGGGCTCAGAATGAATATTATAATAAATAATACAAGGAATTGATCCCGAGAAACTCACTGCTGGCACGTGCTAAGAAAACATTATGTTACAAGTCAAAAATCAGAATGATAATATCTAAAATATTGTTTAACATAAATATGTTAAGGCATATAATATACAGATCAACAGTGTAGATACCAACTATTAATTAAAGGTTTATCACACTGTTATAAGACTGGAGAAGTTACAATTATATTCAATGTTTCTATTATGTAGAAAAAAACGATCGAACGTCCTACATTTGGACGGATTCGCCTAGAAGGTATTGTATCTTTTTTATTTAGCTATAAAAAACAAATTGATACAGCTAGTAATAACAATATCATTATTTCTAAGTATTTGACTATAAACTACTTATTTTGATTTTACACTACACTATACTTATTTAAAACATATATTTTACACATTTTTTTAACTAAATTTAAACTCTTCGCACATTTAACTTCATCTGGCAATTTTTCGTATTCCTTTAGTTCTTTATAAAATAAACTGTTTCGTGTTCCCGCTAATCTATACTTTGGGAGACGAAAGTTTCTTCGATTCCTAGTCTCATAGTTATGACTGCCTTGGTTGTAGCTAAATTTTTGTTTCAAATATCCAGGGAGCATTTTGTTTTTTACTTAAAAATAAAAATTAGTACATTATACATTATTCTTTGCTTTACGGTCATCATTTCAAGTTTTTTTAGCATAGTGGCAATTCCAGTTCGTCTATGGCATCTTGAAATAGTTCTCATTCCTTTGATTTGTATAATTTGTAAGTTTCTCAGTTCTTTCCGTTCAGTTCAGTAAGGTTCCCGATACGCGTCCAACGAAGCTTTCAGAAACGTCCCTCTTTATATATATTGCCAGCCGGCAGCGAGCGGGAGTTAGTCGCAAGAAGCAGTCTAGTTTAGTGCAATATGCAGTACCTACGTAACTGTTTACATAAATGTGTGATAAGAACTGTGTATCTGCCGATTAGATTAGTGTAAATTAATAAATTAGCGTAAAAAATATGTAGTTGATTCAAAGATACGTCGATGTTTTTTATTTAAAAAACCATACATTATTATTATTATACATGAATATAATATATTTAATACAGATTTAGAAAAAGAGCTAGACCCAGCAGTTATTTTTATGAAAATGGGATTTATTTTAATCTTAGTATGTGCATGAGGAACCACCATTACAATAACTTTTTTGAAATATGTTGCTGAATCTAGATTTCTTTTTATTTTTTTATAAAACAAGATTTACACTTACAATATTTTAACAATGAAGTAGATGAAGTTGATGATGATGACAATGATGATGAAGATGATGATGAATATAATGGTGTTGATGCTAATGAAGATGATGATTATAATGGTGATGATGATGTAGATGATGAAAATTTTGATGATGACGACATTGATAAATTAACATGATAATGATGATGATGATGATAAATGAAGTGATGATGAAGATGGTTATGATGATAATGAAGCTGATGATATTGATGATGATGATGTAGATGATGAAAATTATGATGATGACGGCAATGATAATGACCATGATGATGATGATGATAATTATGATAAAGGAAGTGATGACGATGATGATGATGATGATTATGATAATGAGGATGATGATGATGATTATTATGATGACGATGATGATGATGATGATTATGATGATAAGGATGATGATGATGATGATTATGATGACGATTATGATGATGATGATTATGATGATGAGGATGATGATAAAGATGATGTTGATGATAATGAAGCTGATGATAATGATGATGATGATGTAGGTGAAGATGTAGAATATGTAGATGATGAAAATTGTGATGATGACGACAATGATAATGACCATGATGATGATGATAATGATGATGATGATGTAGAATATGTAGATGATGAAAATTGTGATGATGACGACAGTGATAATGACTATGAGGATGACTCTAATAATAAACCTGATGTGGGTACTCTTACCAGTATAAACCCATCCCTGAACCTGGCGTTCATGTAGCAGTAGATGATGGGGTTATAGCAGGAGTGGGACATGGCCAACCAGTGAGAAGCGAACCAAACATACGGAAGGGGAGACCAGCTCTCCCAGGATTCGTCCGTGATGAGCTGGCAAACAAAGATATAACGTCATAAAATAATTTATCTTGCATATTATGATTGTTCTGCTACAACAAAAAGAGATGCAAAATGTAAAATAATATGTATAAATAACATATATCTACAATAATATCCACAAAAATACTCAAGTCCAGAAAATATAAATATGGATAAAGGTTGCGTGCCACTTCGGGGGATAATGTAGATATAAAAGCTTAATACTTAAAAAAATTCATGACTATTCATTCATTCATTCATTATACCATATCCGCTCCCTATGTGGAGCATATGGAATCCACAAACTGCCTCCAGGCCAAGCGATCGGCCGCCAGCTCACGCGCATCCTCCCAAGTCAAGTCCACGTCCCGCAGCTCTGACGCAAACTGCCGACGAATTGCCAACAGTGGACGACCGGGACGCCGAGAACCTGATGCCTAGTAAAATAGGCAAGCATGGTTAAGGCTCTCGGGAGGCATACGTAGTATATGGCCATTGGGTATTCCCTATTTAAAATGAATAATTTTTAAGTGTATGAGCAATAACCCCTAATAATTTGTTTCTGAATCACCTTCGCCCAAGTGAACAAGTTCAGAGCTTGCATGTAATTTAAAGTGCGATTTTCTAAGTGTCATACAACTATGATAGAAAAATAAAATATCGTTAATGTTTCTACAACTAAGACTGGGGATTTCTTGTGTAGCATAATTTTTTAAGGTGTCCTTGGATATAAATATATATCAACATTCGCTTTTTATTTAGCGTAAAGTAACAAAAATATAATTAGATCCATTTGAATTTCCCGCCAACATGAAGTTGGTCACACAATCTCCAATCCCCCAGAATACCCAACACAAAAAAGGTTTGAACTTGACTCCTTAAGCCAAGTATGACAACCGAAGAATAAATATATTAAAAAGAGGCATTTTGACCCGGCTTCCGGGCAGACTTCCGCCCACCACCTCGCAGATCAGACGCGAGTGCTGGCAGGCTCCCGTTAAAGAATAGTTTTAAAGCTCAAATAATCCCCCATCCGTTTGCCAGGCCTTATAATGAAAACCTGAGTAGATTCGTTGTGGGTGTGTCCGAAGGAATTGTCCTCCCCCGTAAGAAAGCCAAATTCAGAGAAAACCACGCGGCCGTTTATAGCCGGCGCCTTCGCTTGGCCTCGCGGAAATACTGCATCCATCTGTCCCTGGGTGATCCTGGCACCGATCCGGCCAGACCTGACGGCCCTCGGCACGCTTTAACCCCCGCAATTGCCCGTGCGTCGTATTTCCTGTCGACACGGCGCGCGGCGCGCTACCAGCCACCAGCCACCAGCCATCAGCCATCCCGCCAGCCTGGGTCCACCACTGCTACTCCGCGGTACAAGTAAGACCTTACGGGGCGTTAAGCCCCATTCTCTCCCCCCGATTCTTCAACCCCGCGGCGCTCCGAGCCCCTCACTCCGGCTCCCCCAGCCGCTGAGCCACCAGCCGACTCTTCGCCACCAGCCACCAGCCGACTCTTCGCCACCAGCCACCAGCCCAGTCCATTTCGGCTCGCCCCAGGCGAGGCGACGCAGCATACCCGCCACCTGCGCCGACGGCAGCTCCTGACGACTTTAGCTAGGTAGTTTCTTTTAGTATGTGGTGACCTTCCCCCTTTCCGCCGCCCATTCCTTTTCCCCCTGCGGAGGTGGAGACGTAACTCATGTTGACGTTATAAAATAAATGGTCGAAAGACCAGCCAATAATCCAGCGTTCATATTTGATGGCAAAAGGGAGTCCCTTGGTTTTCACCCTTTACAGATTAACCGCGTGACGACAGCGGGCGGAACTATTCACCGGAATAATATCGAACTAGCGAATTCCCTGGCAGAGTACTCTGTTTTACCTTGACTGAGCTACCGGCGCAAACCACTTAACCTGCAATCTATACTCCATTCCACCCTAGGAGGATTGCGTAACAATTACAAAATTATTAAATATTTACAATAAAAAAATAGGCTCTATAATTATGCATATAAAAAACTAAGAAGAAACAATTATAAAAGTAATAAAATAAAATATATACATGCGTACATAATATATATTACATAAAATACATATAAACAATAATCAATATCTTTATAAAAGAAATATTTTTACTATATCATTATGTGTGACTATTGAAATTAAATATCGTGCTATCAATAAAAAAAATAGCTACCTAAATAAATGCATAACACATGAAAACGAGGTAATGAAAAAAATGGCCTTGAAATAAAACTTATGTAAATAAAAATTAAATACCGAATTTACCACTAAATATGTTTAATGGAAGCCAACACATAATAAAAAACCACAACTATTACCACCATCATTTTCACCATCTCAAAAAAAAAAAGGAAATTTTTTTTTTACCACACTGTATAAATTATAACAGTAAAATTAAAAATCTCAAATAAAAACTACATACAAAAGTGACACCTCAAAATTTGTAAATTAAATTTATGTTCTAGAAATATTTCAAATATGTTCTTTTTTTCTGTTTTCTTTTTCTAGCTCTTTTTAAAAACATAGGCGCGTTCAAATAAAAAATGCGTAGAATGATTTATATTTACATAGATATTTTGAATACTATCTATTTACTATTTGTGTCGTGCCTTCTTAACAAGTTATGTCACTGTGCTATTTCCTGGAATGAATAAAACTTTCAACAATTTAAATTCGGTTTTTGGTAATCAACTAACTAACTAACCAACTAACTAACCATCACAGAGAGGATAGAACGCTATACCACCCTGTCCTGACAGACTTCCTTTGCTTCCTCTACATTCATACATCTTCTAATAAATGCACATAACGCCGATTATTCCGACTTTTCATATGACCACTTTCAAGCACTTGACGTACTTGGTCATGCCATGTCTTTCTCGGCCTTCCGCGGCTTCTGCATCCAGGCACACTTGCATTTAAACTTCTTTTAGCAGTTTTTTCATCACTCATTCGCTCCTTGGTCGATAATGCTTATATCTCAGCCTTGCACTCTCTGCTCTAATTTCGACATTTTTACACCCATCATACATAGTCTTACCACACACATTCGCCTGAGAGATCGCATTTCAACAGCATTCAGTCTACTTTCATCCTTCTTTTTCCAACACCACGCTTCACTACCATACATAAGGGTTGGTACCAGAACTCCGTTGTGTAGGTACTGCCAATTTTGCTTCCTTCGATAAGTTCTTATTTGCCACTAAAATTTATAAATATATAAAACAATGCAATAAAACTATATTTTCATACGAAATAAAACAAACATAAATTATTTAAAAAAGACTTATTACGCTTAATTTCTGCAAAATCAATTACTTCCATTTAATTTCCAAAACTGTCAATTCTGTGAAAATTCTTGAGAAACTTATCCTTTAGAAATGAATTTCGTCACGAATCCCCACTAATTTATTCCAAGGATTTTTCGAATCGTCATTTTACCAGCAACATTTTCGACCTATCAGAATACAAGACGAAATATTTAAGCGAAATATATCAAAGAAGAAAGTTTGAGGAAATTTCTTTTAGATCAAAGATTTATTTGAGGAATACGTAGAACTTAACTTGACTTTCGTTGCCAATTCATTTAATCATCCAATAGGCTAATATTTCATCTATCGACTCACTTTCTTCAAACAAGTTTCTAAAAAGTAAAAAAATCTGTGGTCTAGTACTAATCGAGGAATCCGGTTGTATGTAGAAGCCGCCAAGGCCACGTGGTGGCGGCGAAAATATTATCATCATCATCATCATACCATATCCGCTCTCTATGTGGAGCATATGGAATCCACAAACTGCCTCCAGGCCAAGCGATCGGCCGCCAGCTCCCGTGCATCCTCCCAAGTCAAGTCCACGTCCCGCAGCTCTGACGCAAACTGCCGACGAATTGTCAACAGTGGACGACCAGGACGCCGAGAACCTGATGCCTCGTAAAATAGGCAAGCATGGAAAATCTTAACATGGATAATAATAATAATAATAATGGCGGGCTCCGTAGCGTAATGGCTAAGACGCTGGACTCACGGGAGACTCCGGGTTCGATTTCCGGTGAGAACACAAACATCAAAAGTGATTTTTCTCAAGCCTGGGTGTTTGTGACGTTATTCTCTGTTAGTGGGCCTCCTGGCCTGTTGAGGTGGTGAAATAAATTAATAAATAAAAAGTTATTTATATTGCGCCGTTTTCGTATAAATAGTATACCTCAAGAGCGCTTTATATATTTAATTTAACGGCTCGGGAAATTTTAAACGAATGAAACTCACTCTTTCACTTTTAAGCGTATGACTGACCATCTTGCCTCCATGTAGTAAAATGATCACGGCACTCGGTGTACTGACGCAGTGCCCTATGCACCATTGGATGCGGATAAGTGGAAGTAGCAATAGTAGTGTATTTAGAAAGATTTTACAATTTGACATCTCAACAGATACGAGAAATTTGGAAGGGAATATGGATATCTAGGCGTTTACAGGGCTTATGACCTGTCATTGGCTGGGTCAAGTGGCCACTTGATGTATTACAACATTCCCCATTTCCCCTAGTATTTGATATCCATATCTGCCAATATACAGTAAAATAGCGCGACGCTTCACATGTGAACACTCGCTGTCATCCATTGAGAAAATTGCTAAGCATTTAAGCAGAAACCTTTATGTTGTAATACATCAAGTGGCCACTTAACCCAGCCAATGATAGGTCATAAGCCCTGTAAAACGCCTAGATATCCATATTCCCTTCCAGACTTCTCGTCTCTGTTGAGATGTCAAATTGTAATTATTAGCCTGTAATGGGTGAAATCCAGTTTTGTCTACTAGTATTTGGACACACTCAAAATGTTGTTTATGGAAAGATTTTCCCTAGCTTATCACTAGGGAAAAGAAACATTTTATAATTAAATTTGCAATGCTGTTTTATATCCCTGAAACATTGTTTATCTAATTATAGTCTGTAAAAATGAGAAAGAAATGTTTCGAAATGAGAGATATATGAATACATAATAAACTAATAAAAAATGTTGATTGCCTTTGTTCGCATTCATTTTACAAAAGTATAATATTATATATCATAATTCCACGATGGAAAGTAATGAATGCTGGATAAGATAACTCAATTTCATTGAATACTGTTTATATATTTACAGGAGTCAGTGTTATTGTACCTTTTGGAATTTTAATTAAATTTTTAGTCTTACATTTTTGGATTCATTATTTCAAAATGTGAATATTATATTGCAGCCAACACTTGTACATATTTCAGTCCTTATTTATTATTTACGAGTGCTTTTTCTCTTTTCCGACGAACGCTACATTTACATCTTTTTAAAACACGGAGAAATTCCATAAATTATTTTTATTTAGATGGATATAAGAACAAATTTGTTAGGTTATGTTGTAACATCGACATCCATCTACATTTTCGTCGTGACATGTGAATAATATTTGACTATACATCAGGACGGGAAAACAATTTATTTGACTTCCATACTTGGCGCGAAAAACAGCAGTAAATTGGTAAAAATGGTAGGATGTCTGACAGCGTACAGCGTTTATTAAAAAGCCAACCTATAATTTTTACCCATTTTTTCTCAATTTCTGGAACGAAATACTCGAGATCGTGCGAAGTGAAATTGCATCACCAAGAAGGCTTAAGCTCTTCATAAGCCATTTGGCCATCTGAAGTAAGTACCTATGTACGAATATTTCTCAAACATCATCCCTAAGTCTCTACACGTTTTTCTTTTATGACCTATACAAATATTTCATTAATTAACTAACTAACTAACTAACTAACCATCACGCCATTTCCCCGAAGGGGTAGGCAGAGAAGACAGAACGCCACACCACTCTGTCCTGGCATACTTCTCTTGCTTCCTCCACATTCATACATCTTCTCATGCACGCACGTCGATTATTCCGACTTCTTACATGCCCACTTTCAAGCACTTGTTTTACTTGATCATGCCATGTCTTTCTAGGCCTTCCTCGACTTCTACATCCAGGCACAGTTGCATCATATATTTTTTTAGCCGTTCTTTCATCATCCATTCGCTCTACATGACCGAACCAACGTAAAAGACCTCTCTTAATTTGGTCGATATTGCTTATCTCAGCCTTGCATTCTGCTCTAATTTCAACATTAGTGCACCTATCATACATAGTTTTACCACACCTTCGCCTGAGAGACCGCATTTCAACTGCATTCAATTTACTTTCATCCTTATTTTTCCAACTCCATGCTTCGCTTCCATACATAAGGGTTGGTACCAGAACTCCATTATGCACTGCCAATTTAGCCTCTTTTGATAAGCACTTATTAGATACTACCGACTTTAAGGCACTATTAATTCTGTTACCGGCACTAACCCTCCTTTCAATGTCCTCAATGTCCTTGTCCATATTTCCATCACTTGTGAACATGCTTCCCAGTTATAATAATATTGTACGAACTCCGGGAAGAATTATTTTTCTTGTCCCTGAATGAATTCTGATGCAATAAAACTCCTACCTTAAGTTAAATGGCAGAGTTCAGAAAGAACTGGGAGTGCGGCTTGGAGTAGCCGACGCCGAATGGAGGTCGGATGTTTACTCGGTTAAAACAAAATGCCGGCTTTATAACGCCTGCATTACAACTGTTCTCTTTTATGGCTGCGAACCATGGCACGTAACCAGGGCTCAAAATAGCAGACTGAGTTCTGAATTTTGAGAATACGTGTCTTAGAATAATGTTAGGTGTGCAGTGGTTTGACTTCGCAAGGAACACAGAGGTGAGGCAACGGACGCAGCAACCCTTGGTATCTACTGTCATCCAGCGTAGGCGTTTCGGCCGTATACTATGTATGCCTCCCGAGAGGCTTTACCATGCTTGCCCATTTTACAAGGCATCGGGTTCTAGGCGTCTTGGACGTCCACTGTTGACAATTCGCCGGCAGTTTGCGTCAGAGATGCGGGACGTGGACTGGACTTGGGAGGATGCACGGGAGCTGGTGGCCGATCGCTTGGCCGGGAGGCAGTTTGTGGAATCCATATGCTCCGGATATGGTATGATGATATTTATTAAATTGTACAACTTAATGATTTTATCTCATTTTAATATCTTAAAATAAAGTCGTAAAGTGAATCGCAATTGCATTCAACTTTTAACTCGAATATAATAGGAAAGAATTTTCTTCTTTAAAATTAAAATTCATTTTCTGTTGAAAGCCATTCCGTTTTCATTCAAGTTTTATAACGAAGACAATTATAAAAATAGACGTTTTTTAACCTAAGAAAAACGGATAGAATCACTTGAAAAGGAAAATTACTTTATGAAAAACGTTTTTTCCTAGTCAATAGAGTGTTTATCGGAATTATCCAAAGTGCTTGAATCCGATCGAGTTTTCAATAAAAAATCTCGCAGTAAATTGCGGTCTTAAAATAAAGGAATCAACAGTTTTAAGGTGTTTTTATCAGATTAATAAATTGAGTTAAATTTTTGTTTAATAAATGTAAGAATTACTCTACTACTACTACTTTTTTTCCTTATCCGCACCCAAAGGATCTGATCAGAAGTATTATTTATACCTAGGTAATATTTTTAACCTCATCAGAAATATTCCATAAATAATCTATTGTAAATAGTATTTTTAATGTATATTAGGAGCGTCTACAAGCATAATAAGTCATTATTATGTATTTTAATCAACAAAAAGCAAAGATATTTTTTTTACTATTATGGACTTTTTTCAGTACCAAATAAAACATTTATTTGAATTTACAATAATAAGTATAAATATTATGCAGACAGAAAATGTACCCTACATTTTTTGCAGATGACGAATGTTCATTGTTTGTAGATAGCGAATGTACAATATGTACATATATCTTCATACATTTTTTTTTCAATAAACTTATATTGCCTTGGTATTGCCCATGAAAATATAAAATCTCACATCACGCATTTGATGTCAGGAAAACGTTGATATTGAGAAATAAAATACATCGTTAATATTACTTTATTTTTGTTAGTAAATTCCCGTCTTGGGATAAATCCAGATTTGTGTATTTGAAGTATTTGAACACGCCCAAAATATTGCATAAAATTCCTGGTCTAAATATAAGTTTAATAAATTGCAGAGTCATCTGCAGGCGATTACTAGTAATTTATTTAACTCGATCAGAGTCTTAATTACAAAAACATAATAATCTGCCAATAAATATTTAACTTCAATTTCAATGTATAGATGGAGCTAATAACGCGCTGGTGGATGATTATCGATTCGTAACATATATACAAAATCAAAAAATGTTACCTGGTGTGGATATTCGCTAATAAGCGGAATGGGGAATTTTGTAGTACATAAAGTGACCACTTAACCCCGCCAATGACAGGTCATAAGCCCTGTAAACCCTCGAATATCCATATTCGAGCGTTAAAAAAAGCGCATAAAATTCTACCTCATCTTTGTAGGAATATAAAATGAAATATACTATAAAAGTAAAAATAAATAAAATGAATTATATAAATAAAGCACTTTGATTTTTTGTCCACTGAGTTTATTTTTTACACGACATGTTTCGGACACGCAGAACTGTCCATCTACAGGTGTGTTTTAAAATACACCTGTAGATGGACAGTTCTGCGTGTCCGTGTGTGTGTTTTTATTTATATAATGCAATATGTTATTCCACAATGTTAACGCCGATTCAATAAATAATAAATAAAATGGTTTGGATTTACCTTTCTCTTTGACTGTGCCATTCTCATATCCCTCAAATTTTCCGCTTCTCCCGGCGGTCTCTCTCCCCACACGGCCATGGCTATACGAGTATAGGTGAACACCAGCACGGCCAGCGGCACCATGAACTGGAGCGCCATGAGAGTCATGGAGTAGTAGTACTGATGCTCTGGAAGAGGCCACTCCTCGCGGCAGATACTCCTGGGGACAGAAGGTTACCTATGTATGTTAGCATGCTTAATGTTTATCCTGCGGTGAACTAATAATAGTGACGATTTGACATCTCAACGGAGACGAGAAGTTTGGAAGGGAATATGGATATCTAGGCGTTTACAGGGCTTATGACCTGTCATTAGCTGGGCTAAGTGGCCACTTGATGTACTACAACACTCCCCATTCCGCCCATCATCTGACAACCATATATTGAATTTGTACTGAAGCTTCCACATTTGAGTTTGTTTTTCTACAATTTTCAACATTTTTTCTCTCTGGTGACATCTGTTGAGAAGATTGTTAAGCATTTTTAACAATCAATATTTTATTGGTGTAGGTAAGGCTCATCGAGCTTTATTACTTACTAGAAGACGCCTGAAGATGTCTCTCTAATTTTGTTTGCTTCTTATTAACCAGTAAACTTTTTAACAACATTTACGTATACAAATACTTGTAGACAAATTACTGGATTATACCCACATTAGTTTCCAGAGTTTCTCTGTCTCTGTTGGGATATCAATAATATCTGATATCAGCCCGGCATGGGTATAATCCAGTTAACTGTCTATAAGTATTTGTATACGTTAAAAATGTTGTTAATAATAGTCAATTTAGTATCGTAAACAGACGTTTTTCAATTAAACTATGTCTGAAATTACAGAATGCATACCAGGGAAAAGTGAGAAATAATTTTGAATACATATTTATGAGTGTTTTTTTAATGTAATATTGAAAATATATAAATTTTTTTATTCGTCTCTCCATCACTAATACATCTCACTTATTGTACTTTTGGTATGGCATAATATGGGTTTGTTCATTTCATCGACATTTTTATAATAATAATAAATTTTATGTTTTACCTGTCGCAGGCTTCATGCCAGCCGGTCGGAAAAACCAGGGCCGACACAAGCGGAATGGGAGCGGCCGTGGCCAGGGCTCCCGCCCACACGGCCGCTATGGCGCCCTGGGCGGCGGGCTTGGACAGGCGGGGGCGCAGGGGGCGCGTGATGGCCCTGCAGCGGTCAGCAGCCAGCGCCACCATAGTATAGGCACTCACCAGCACAGACACCGCCTGGGAGTAATTCACCAATCGACAGAGCGTCAGACCAAAAGGCCAATGTAAAAGCAACAATTGCGACATAAAAGAGAACGGAACACAGAAGAGAGACATCAAAATGTCTCCCACCGCTAAATTGGCTATGAAATAATTCGTTACAGTCCTCATACGCGGATTAGATCTCACTATAAAACACACGAGGCCATTGCCGACAAGCGCCACACAAAAAATTGCAAAGTACAAACATGAAACTGTTGCTTGGAAACACACTGAAGACAGAAACACGCCTTCTTGAAATGTTCGACAATCTTGTGTCTGGTTTGTATAATTTGTGTAATAAAATGTTTCGTTCATATCATATTCATCACCTATAAAATTATTTGGCCACAAATTTGACCAATCTAAGTCACCGGGAATTTCTTTGCCCTTTTTCCGTTAACGTCACTTCTGACGTCAAAGGAATTGGCGAACTCATTTTTTTTAAGTATTGTTTTTAATCCACCACTATAGAAGAAGCCTTAAAGCATCCTTATTGTCTTTTTTCTCTCATATTTTTCTGATTTCACTGTTTTCGAATATTGTACGTAATGGCGTCATCATTGAAAATCTGAAACAAAGAAATAAGGATAATTATTATTATTTTACAAGTCGATTTTGAATTGATAAAGCGATTTATGCAAATCTTTACGACCCCTTCTAAAAAAAAAAATATTCACACAAGTTACTGTTTTTGCATTTTATCAAACATTCTTTAAATCATAAACCACTTGTAATTGTTTAGTTTTTAAATCTCATTATTTTATTTTTCTGTGATGTTTTTTGAGTGTGCTAAAAGATGCATGTAACTTTGGCACCTTTGGGAAATATGTTAGAAAAGTAGGACAAGGATAGTGTAATAAGTTTTCACAGAAAATACATGTTTTTTCATCCACCAAAACTTAGATTTACTCTAAATCTTTACAAAAATAATAAAACCCAATATTTATAACATTTTTTTGATGAGCAGGTTTTTTAAAAGAAATACTTCACAAAAAATTGAAAAATATTAATGACTTTCTGTTTAACATTAAAATAAAATTGATGACAAACGTCAACACATATGGAAGAATTCTACCTGTGGAAAAAGTCGAAAACTATGTTTATCTTGGCCACAAAATCACCATCGGCAGAGACAATCAGACCAGTGAGGTGGATAGGAGGATAAATCTCTCTTGGGTGGCTTTTGGAAAGCTATATTCCACATTCCGAAGCTCCATCCCCAACTCACTCAAGACTCGAGTGTTCAACCAATGCATTCTGCCCGTCCTTACTTATGGCGCGGAAACAATGACTCTGACCAAGCAATCCTCCCATAATTTTCAAGTTGCACAGAGGAGCATGGAGAGAATTATGCTTGAAATAACATAAAGAGACCGAAAAAATAACGATTGGATCCGACGCCAATAAAGGTCAGCGACGTGGTGGAGCGAATTGCTTAGTTGAAGTGGAAATCGGCCGGTCACATAGCCAGAATGACGGACGACAGATGGACGAAACGCGTTCTGGTGTGGAGACTGAGAAACCAGAGGCCTCAAGGACGTCCACCGATGAGATGGGTGGACGACATTAGAAAGTCTGCTTGAAGACAGTGGATGGGGGCGACTCAGGATCAAGAGGAGTGGAGATGCCTATGTCCAGCAGAGGACCTCAACGGGCTGATATGATGATGATGATATTCTACGACAAATATTCCACTTAAAGAATCTTCAGTCGTGCGTCGAAGCTGAAATAGACTTTTTTTTTCATAAACACCTATTACATATTAATTTGCTTCTAATTATTTGTAAAAACAATGTAAAAATTTAAAAAAACAATTATTTTATTACCTTTTTTCGTTTTGTATGCTAAAACATTAAAACCGGAACCAAATTGGGGTTCAAAAATTGTATCTCACGAATAATATCCAAATAAAATTATTATCTAATGCTTTCGATTTACTGATATCGATACCAACTTGAAAAAACTTTGAGTGATTGAAGGTTTGTGCGAAATCGACATAATATAATAAGGGTTAAGAATTACACGTTGTCAGCTGTCAAATAAATTCTCTCTTCGCGATAGATTCGAAAACATTAATATGTTATATCTATAACGTTAATATAATATTGTACAAAACTTTGGTGTTCATTTTGGATACGACCTTATTTGGATATATCGATTTATACATCTAACATAAGGGTGAGAACGGAGGTTTCCAACTTTTATATTAATTAAAAAGAATTTTAATGCAAGTAAAACATAAAAATGCATAAACCTATGATTCAAAGCCACGTCTATAATATATATGATTGTTATTTTTTAAGAGATGCATTTTGGTGATTTAAGCAGCTGTGTTTGTCCAGTTGACAAACTTTCCTTTAAACTTTCGAAAATAAAATTAAAGTTTTAAATTTAATAACATACGTTTACGTAATTAACTTATTTATGTTAAATTTTCATTCACATTTAAAAAAAAGCAGACTTCTCAGTTTTGAGAATAGGAAGAATATTAGGTATGCTGTGGTTTGACTTTGTACGGAACGGTGAGGTGAGGCAACGGACGCAGCAACCCTTGGTATCTACTGTCATCACAAATATTTATTCACCTTCTAGTGTTATTTTTTTATTAAAATCAGTATTATGTTAAATCCTCGCTTTTCATTAATATTTTATTATTCTTACTATCTTATTATACCTATATATTTTATTTTTAATCATCACATTATGTGCGCCGCCGTTTTCTCTCTTATGGAGTGTCTTGAAAACGAAGAAAAGCTGGCTTTGATTGCTTCTCAAGACCAATAAGTAGGGAGGAACAATTAAAAGGTATTTTTCCATTTCATGTTTTTTTTACTGTATTTATTTTATTTTTTAACAGTCCTTCGTCCATCCCCGCACCAGCCCCTCACCAGTCCTCACTGAGCGATCTTTTATTTTTGTATTTAATTTTAATATTATGCACACAGAGCTATGTATAATAGATTAACAGTAATATTTCAAGGCAATATACATGAGGAATTACATTTAAATACGGATATTAAGAGTGAGGAAACAAGTATATGAATTGTTTACGTTGTGTGTATATTGTGGTACGTGTGTGTGGAGTGTGGTGAAAGAGTTGGGAAATAGCTTCTGAATATTTAAGCGCTGGAGACAAGAGTACGTTGGTTATTATTGTAATAAAATTAGCCTTACTCAGCTTCCGTTTATAGCAGAGAGTCGAGTCGTTAAACGGTTCAAAGTCGTGAACTCTTTCATTCAAAGAAAGACCTCAATGATAGTACATCCTGGTCAAAATTATACGTTGATAGTCTAACGAATCGTAATAACTGATCTTCTATTCGCTTTTGTAGCGTTTTCCTTCATTCAAATTCTGGGGTACGGGAAATCTCTACTTCAAAGTTAAAAAGATCTCAGTAAAGTCAAGTCATTCAATTCATGTAGGTTCTTCACAAACGACCAAATTCGGATCATTCCAAACTTTAGCGTCCTTTTAAAATCCATTTTCTAATAAAGCAAATCAACAAAATTATTCATTCAATGTTTGATACCCTTGAAGTTAATTTGCACTTATTAATTTTAATGTGCCGTCTAGAAATACTCGTTATACCCTTCAGTACTGCGCCAATAATACATCTACAGCATATGGGTGCAATTCTGTCATCAATATTCTCCACAATCTAGGCAATAAGTTTATGCATACTGGCGATACATTCGATGTCAATTTTAATGCCTACAAAGTGGCACTTCTAAATTATTTCAAGGCCGAATGTATCGATTAGTGTGCATACATTTGGGTTTTAAAGTTTAATGTTTTAATGCAATGTTTATTTGATGCTGGATTATTTTAACATTTTTTTATGTTGTATTATGATTTCGTGTATTTGCTGTAAATATTTAATATGTAAAAGGCACTGAGTGCCGTTTATTTTAATATAAATAAAAATAAAAATAAAATATAATAAATCCAATTCGGAGCATAAAATTTTTATATTTTCTTCAATATTTTTAAAAAACTTTATGTTGTATGGTATTGCTTTACTTTAATAAAAACCTTTAAAAGTAAATCCGACAAAAATATTTTCGGTTACACATCATTGATTTGCTGTCAAACATGATTGTAAGCTGATTTTTTTATACGTAACAATTTGATTTTCAAAATCTATATAGGCACAGTGAATTTTATCCATGACTGGCTTGCAGACAATTGATAACTCAGACTAAGAAAGATGAAAGATTAATTATTATGATTGAAGATAAGATATATTAATTAAGATTGATAAAGAAATCTTGGAATGCTTGATTACTACGTGTTGATGCATTAACTAACAAATTTAAAAACAATGCATTTTATAAATGTGCTAGAGGTCTTCGAGATGTGGTGTAACAGAAGAACGTTAGGAATCTAACGGAGAGACCACATCGTGGATGGCGAGGTTCTCAGAAGAATTAAAGGAAGAAGGCACCTTATCTAAACCATCATTGAGAGCGAGCCAAATGGATCAGCCAAATTATGCGACATGAGGGTCTCTTGTATGACATAATAGAAGGATTGCTGTGTGGGGACAAATTACAGAGGGCGCCCTGGAGCAAGTGTGTGAAGACATGAACCCAGCCTCAAATACTGAGCTGAAATCGGGTGCAGAGGATAGAACGCAGTGGAAAATACAATGAAGAACCTTCCTGCAGACTAATCCCCAGGATTGAGACATCGAAGATGACTAGTAAAGATTATTCGTACTCGTTTTAGTAGTAGATCATGATTAGTTCCTTAAATTAATTAACTATACCTACCTACTATATTTCGTAGATAATTAAAACATAAATATTATGATATTAAATATTTGCAAACAACGTTTTTGAAATGAATACAAATACTTGTAGACAAATTACTGAATTATACCCATGCTGGGCTGGTATCAGATATTATTGATATCCCAACAGAGACAGAGAAACTCTGGAAACGAATGTGGGTTATCAAGGCGTTTACAGGGCTTATGACCTGTCATTGGCTGTAATTTGTCTACAAGTATTTGTATTCATTTAAAAAATGTCGTTTAAAAAGATTTACTGGTTAAAAATATACGGAATTTTTTTTTTTAAATTTGAGAGACATCTTCAGGCGTCTTCTAGAGTAAGTAATAAAGCTCGGCAGGGTCTTACCCACACTAATAAAAAGATGATTGCCAAAAAAAATTCTTTTGCAATCTTCTCAACAGATGACACCAGCAGGGAAAAATTTTTGTAAAACGGAATGACGAAGACGATTTCAATATATTTGGTAGTTCCAAAAATTTGTCATATATGGTTATCAGATGATGGGCGGAATGAGGAATGTTGTTAGTAGTACGTCAAGTGGCCACTTAACCCAGCCAATGACAGGGTATAAGCCCTGGTAAACGCCTAGATAACCCACATTCGTTCCCAGAGTTTCACTGTCTCTGTTGGGATATCAATAATATTAAATATTTGCATTCCACTCACCGACTTTCCTATGTTTACCGGTTTCAAAACGTAGCCCGTCCCTTTATCAGGACAAAAACAACTAAACCATGCATGTTGGTTATGCATGCATGTTTATTATGCATGCATGTTTATTTACATAATGTTAAAATGTTAGACCGCAAAGTGAATGCTTTAAATATTCATAATAAAATATTAATACTTTTAAAAATTACAAAATTTAACTACTGATTTCTTTATTTAATTTTTTCGGGATTTCATTCTTGAAACAATAGCTCCATTATGTAAAATAGATAAAACTTTGCAGAAATTAAAGTTTTAACATGGAAAACTTCTCACTCTCGTACTTTTCTTGTAAAATAAATTATGAAATCTTTTGTCTGGGAAAGAAATGGGAGAGCTTTGTTAAATTAAACACATTTTGTAAGAAGCTGCATCGATCAACGTCTTCCTCTAGATTTTTTTAAATATCAGAAATGTAAAATGATAGATATCATCACATTGTAGAGTTACCTGTAATTTAAATAAATAAAATAAAACCTATTCAAATCTTATGATATGAGCTCAAATTTGCATTAGTAAGTCGATAATATTTGTGATAAAGCCCATGCGACTTGGCTTTTAAACGATTTTCCTTCTCGTGAACATCACAAGACGCCTGCTTGAGACTCTGTTACTGTAACATTGTCTTTTCTTACTAGCACTCTCGTCTATTCTCGTGTCGACCCGAAATCCCTCCTCTCCACTGACTACATCAGAAAGATTGCAATCTACGGTCCACCAGGATGGTGGGATTTCAAACGCGAAAATAAGTAGTAGTTTAAGTTGGTTAAGTGTACAATTATTGAAGGTTGTTACGTCGATTTCCTAACTCGTTAAAAAAACATTTTTTAAAAGTATGAAAACATTGATTTTTACTAAATTGTATTTGAGATTTAATTCACTCGATTAACTGTTAAATAAACGACTCATGCAACTCAAATACTAATCAAAGGTCATTGTAAAATCAGTATCACGAAAACCTTTTTTGCTCGACCTGTTTGCTTTCGGGAACAAACAGTCATTAGCGAACACTCAGGCATATTGGATGTCGTTTGCCTTTTCAGTGTTTCAGCCCTGAAAACTGAACGTTACGTAAAGCTTTTAGCTTTACTATGATTTCAGGCTAATTATGCAATTTTGTTTTTTTTTTTATATTATCAGTATTTTCATATAATATTTCACCTATGATACCTTGGACTGGTACTGAAGAGTAAGACTGATAATCTTGCCTTTATGTAATAAAATTATCAATATACAGTGTATACACTGCGCTTGTCTCAAAAATTTTTCGGTGTGCGGTGGCTTGACTTTGTAAGCAACATAGAGGTGAGGCAAAGGACGCAGCAACCCTTGGTATCAACTGTCATCCGGCGAAGGCGTTTCGACACATGAGAAGATGTTTGAATGTGGAAGAAACGGACAAAGTGTGTCAGGACAGAGCATTTATCCTCGGGGGAATGGCGTAATGATTAGTTCTATATTTCTATTTAAACACCAATTTTGAACTTGCATTCATCCTCAATTCAGGAGGTCTTAAGGAGATAGAGGCGAATACAAGAGAATCCCAGTGCAGTGGCATGTTTCTTTCCTTCTACATGACCACGGCAACTCAAATAAATCAAACGATTTATAAATAGAAGAAAATTTATTACCGAACGTTGCCAAGGGAATATTGTAAGGATCTCAAATAATAATTACCTAATAATTAATTATTGAACTTAATTACTTGATCCGAAAATAGAAATTTTGAGCATGTTTGATAAAAATTGTATTTGTGCTACGTAATTTTGTATTTTTTGTTACACTTGAATACCGTTAACTACTAATTGCCGTTAATTAGGTGTATGCTGGTGGAGCGGGTACGGTATGATGATGATGTTGAGTTACCTCATTATAAAACAACATTTTGAGTGTGTCCAAACACTTGTAGACAAAAAACTGGATTTCACCCATTACGGGCTAATAATTACAATTTGACAACTCAACAAAGACGAGAAATCCATATTCCCTTCCAAACTCGTGGGAGTCTCTGTTGAGATGTCAAATTGTAATTATTAGCCCGTAATGGGGTAAATCCAGTTTTTGTCTACAAGTATTTGGACACACTCAAAATGTTGTTTTTAAAAGTAAGCTGGTAAAATTGAAGATTTCATCTTCAGGCGTTTCCTAGTAGGTGATATAATTCGGTAAGAATCTCACTTGCAATCATAAAGGTTTCTGCCAAAATGCTAAGCATTTTTCTCAATGGATGACAGAGAGTGTTCACGTGTGAAGCGTCGCGCCATTTTATTGTACATTGGCAGATATGGATATCAAATACTAGGTGAAATGGGGAATGTTGTAAAACATCAAGTGGCCCACTTAACCCAGCCAATGACAGGTCATAAGCCCTGTAAACGCCTTGATATCCATATTCCCTCCCAATTTCTCGTCTCTGTTGAGATGTTAAATTGTACCTCATTATAACTTATATATATTGCCTCTCGTAATATAAAAAGATAGTGTATTTTTAAAAATTAAAATATGACTTATTTTCGAGTAAAATGGCATGTACCTAAAATAAATATATTATGTTGTTCACCGTAGACTGGCATAATAAATCATTCTTTATCTCTCTAGGCACTTAGCTAAATAAGTTTGTCAGAAATATTAGTTACAAATAATAGCTTTAAAGGTATTTGTTTGTCGATGAGTTTATTTCATTATACTCTATTCACCGAGAGCAAGGAGTTGAGACCAGTGGACACACGGATATCACGTGCAAAATGCGTTAAATACCTAGATTTCGACACCATTTTACTTTAATTTGTTACGATTAATTTATATTTTAATTACGATCATTATTTAAACAGCATAATAGCATTTAAATATACATTGTGCATTACTTTGAATGCAATATATTTAAATGGGTGGTTGAAGAAATGACATCGGTAACCTCACCGATCTCATATCTTGCAAAACCCATTTAAGTTTGCTGAAAATGAAGCGTCCATAATTTTTCTGCTTTATATCTGATATTCAAAGACTACAAATCAAAAAAAATATCAGACATAATAAAATTATTTTTTTTGCAGACCAGTGTTTTAATGTTGATCCGCACAGGGTAGTAAAATGGGTGCCCTTACTGAGACCTAATTTGAACGAAATCACGTGATAGTCCACGCAGTTTTCATTTTTTTACAGGAAATATTCTTGACCTGACAAACAGACCTGGCCTGCAGGCAGTTTGTGGATTCCATATACTCCACATAGGGAGCGGATATGATATGATGATGATGATGACAAACAGACTTAAGTATAGTACCTGGGTAGTAAAATGTAAGATGTGTGAAGTACAAAATTTATACTGAAAATCAGGTGTTGTTTTTGATTCATCAAAAATATGTAGGGTAAACTAAAATATATATTGTATTCTATAGACTGCAAGCTTACTGCAAGCTTACTGCAAGCTTACTGCAAGCTTACTGCAAGCTTACTGCAAGCTTACTGCAAGCTTACTGCAAGCTTAAAGCAAGCTTACTGCAAGCTAACTGCAAGCTTACTGCAAGTTGACTGCAAGTTGACTGCATTAAGCATACACATAGCGTTGGTTCCCACTTTAAAAACTATTATTTATTCAATCGCATTTTAAATTTATGAAACCATTATGATATATAATATATCGCCCCACCGCCACTGTTGGCGTTGCTTGATCCATAATCTTCTTAACGCGTATTATATCTAGCAAGTCGAAACAATATAAAAGCCGAAAAATTGAGGTAATTTTTTTGAGTGATTAAATTCGAAATAATATAAATAAATAGGTCGCATGACACAACAATATATTTTTTGAACATTTTGCAAGAACCTTCCGCCCATGTCCTGTTGCGCTATTAAAAATATAGAATTTTGTGTTTTAAATTCCTTCAGGCCATAATATTTGGACCCCTCGTCAGGATAAAGGTTTTCTTTTAAAGGGCTAACCCAATGAAAGACCCATTTTTCTTTTTCATTTTTTTCTTTGGGTACTTTTTTAAATAATTTTTCAAACCGGGTTTTGGGATTTTTACATTTAACAATTTTGGGTTTTCTTTTTTT